>JAYJLV010086980.1:1387-13566 GCA_036873485.1 Torymus texanus | reverse complement strand
GCTCAGCCAAGGTTAATTAGCTAACGCAGCTATGGCCTAAAAGAGCATAACTCTTGAATGAGTTAATCATCCCAGTCATGTTATGTTTTAGGATGTGACAATAAGTTATTGCTAAATTAAATTGTTGTCAAAAAATTGTAAAAAATTGGTATGTAATTGTCACGGTGCCATACGGCTCTTGCCTTGGCTAAATAAAATGCTATCAATCAATCAATCCAGATTGCGCGCGATTTTATTTTGCTTCAAAGTCAGCTCGGGGTTGTTGTTCGACCACTTTGTCACTTTCAAACTATCTCCAAATGAACAACTTGGGATTGACATAGCTGACTCCGTTGGCTGGTGTTACTGGTTCAACTCCTCGACCAAATACACCGCTGTTTTCATTTCAATCTTCAGCACAATCTATGCTTTCTATGTAACAGCTCAAACAGACACCTCAGCCGAATTTATGAGCGCTTACAATTCTTAGAGCAGAAGCCGGTGCAAATCCCCTATTCCTTAGAATCCACAGCGGAGATCCTTATCAACGGCCTATCAGGGGGCATGCAGGGGCCATATTCAGAGGTGGTCGCCCGTATTTTTTAGTTTATCGGTACTAGTCGCTTCACGGGCGACGTTATCAGTATTAGATAGTTGGCAAATGACAGCGCGGCCAATAATACTCATTCCTCACTAGTCCTGCACTTGTAATCCATACCAAACCGGGATGCAGTCATGCGATCGAAGATCGTCAAAGGGGATATCCCAGCCCTAGCTATTTTTTCGAATCTTCCAGCAAATTCGACAGGCAATATACGTCCTAATGAATTCTTAAAAAAAGATTCTCACAAGTTACTACTAGCTGTCCTAGTCCGTGCGAAGTCTCACGGTTATGAAAGAGTCTTGGTTAGAAATGGGCAAATTTTCACTCGAAAAAATACTGATTTGGAAGTAGTTTCTATTTCTAATAACTTATACCTCAATAAGTTTATTTGACTTCCAATTGAGTCAGATTCATCTTTTTCTCCAGTACCAAGCTTTAGTCATCTAATTGCTTCACATATGAATATTAACTCGTTACAACGAAAACGTGATATTATCAATAAATATATTGAAGATTAAAATCCACGTATTATCGCCTTTACGGAAACTTGGCTCCGTCTAGACTTTCCTACGTCCCACGCAAATATAGAGAGTTATAATCTAGTAAGGAATGATGTTGGCTTGATAAATAAGAAAGAGACTGATTTTATGTAAGGAGGTAGAGTAGCTTGTTATATCCACTTGTCTCTCAGTTATAACGTGCTATCTATGTCGATAAGCTCGCGTTACACCGATCTAGAATTCTTGGTTTTAGAGATAGCTTCTTCATCAGTGCCTGGTGCTCCAAAATTATTGGTAGCAGTGTTATATCGACATGAAGAGGGTCCTGTTTTACTTAATTTTGTAATATATTCGATGAATTAGCCCAATCATACAAGAATATAATTATTCTTGGCAACTTTAATGTTAATGCGCTTAAGTCAACCTACCATTCTAGTCATCTTCTGAACCCGGTGGACGAACGCTCCCTATATTTAATTCCGAATGGAACAACTAACATCAGTAAAAACGCTGCTACGAAAATCGATCTCGGCATTGTGAATAGTCATCTAAGCTCGTATCGTAATTTAGTTTATAAGTTTTTAACTGTTAAGTTTTGTGATAATAATGTAACTCATCGTAGTTTTAAGGACTCTGATCTAAATGATTTTCCGAAAGATATTTTAAACGAGCTCTCGTGTAGCACATTTCTTAGTCACGGTCCAACTATCATCGTTGATTCTTCTAGTGTGGCGCTCCAGCAAAGCCTTGATCGTCATGCCTCACTCGTCACTCGTGCTATCTGAAGGCGGTCTGAGCCATGGATTATGGCGGATATTAAAAGACTCTATAACGAACGCAATGGACTATATGCGTGCGAGGCGTATACGTTCGGCATAATTACTTGCGCAATACCGTACTAAGCGTAGGGATATAAAGGTCCTTATTTCTTCCTCGAGGCAAGCCTATTTACGTAATGAAATAGCTGCGGCAACCGATCGCTCTAATATCTAGCGAATGTTTAAAAAGGAGGGACTAATTTCGGATGGATCGAATGTGAGTTGTCATCTTTTTACAGCGAATAAATTAAACTCATATTATAGCCTGCGCACATCCTCCCTGTTCATTGAATTCGCTTGCTGCTATATTTGCTCTCATCCGAGTCGGCAGTGAAGATTCTTTTTCTTTTAGTGAAGTAACCGCTACCGAAGTCTACAATACTGCACGATTGTTGTCTAGTAAATCTAAAGGGTAAAGCCCAAATGGCCTTCCTTGGAAATATCTTGATAGTTTACTGACGATGCTCTTACCATGTTTGGTGAACATATTGAATTACTCGATCCGCACTCGTTCTTAGCCAAATTCTTGGAAGCAAGCCCTCATCTTTCCACTCAATAAATGTGCTGATCCCAAGCAGTGTCTGATCCTCGACCGATTGCGAATTTTTATCATTTAGCCAATATATGCAATAAAATTATGACTAGCCAGATCTCAGGTTATCTTGATTAAAATTCTCTACTCTCACATTGTCAATTAGGTTTTAGATCGGAGCACAATACGTAATCGGCATTGTTGTATCTCACTGACTTGATTCGGTATGGTATCAAGCACGAGCTAGACACATTAGGAACATTATTTGACTTACGTAGAGGTTTGACTCGACATATCATGAGGCCCTTGTATTGGAATGCAAGCATATGAATTTCTCATCTGACGCTATTGAATGGGTGTATTCATATATTTCCGGTAGGACACAAGCAGTAGTCTACAACGGAGTGGTGTCGGATTTTCTGCCAGTAACCTCGGGTATTCCGCAGGGCTCGTCTCCAGATCCTATTTTCTTTTCTATTTTGATAAATTCTCTTACGAATTTGTGGTCCATCGATAATTCCTTCCATTACTTTAGCATCAGCTACGTTGAGAAACTGAGCTTTGAGGTACTAAGGGCATTCACCGTCTTTGTTTAAAGCTTTTACTCATTGTTTCATTAGTTCTAATTTCATGTGTAGAATTGGAATAAGAATTTTTAATGGGATAACAGGTGGTTCATATAATATATTCTTAAACACAGGTTCGTAAGTTGTTCTAAGAGGCCAGACGCTCCTCATATAATGATTTCTTCATGGAATTGATCTACCGCAACTATCCTACTTACACAAAAGGCATGGAGTTTTGTAAATCCCAATGGTTGTCCTCTTTGATTCCATTTAAAACTATCTACAGTATTCTTCTTACATTGTAAATGAATATACTACGGGTATAGAAGCGTAAGCATTAGTATTATGCAGTAGTAGTAAATTATCAGGCATGACTTTGATGAATTTATAAACAGCCTCCACTCATTGGCTTTATAACGTCTAGTTTTTAAGTAAGTTATTAAACCAACAATATCATTGCAGTAAATTAAGGAGAATTCTTCTTCTTCAGAAAAGAACCTACGAAATTCTTTATCTCTGTCCCGATAGTATGTCGCTTTCACTTTCTCAGCATCCTTAGTATTTGTCATTAACCAAGATACTAAACACTCCAATCTATCCTTAGATAGTCTCAAATCTTGGACTAATTCATATACTTTTTCCTAGCATATTGCGTCAGATTTTTTTATAAAGTCGTGTGGAACTTAATCTTACTCGTCATTACTGTCACTAGCACTATCTGAAATACTTTCGTCGATACTGAGATTTCAATGTCATTTTGTGCTTCTGAACTTTGATCTATTTCCATCATTATCATAAAATTGTGCAATATATCTTCTCTTTCAATAGTTAATGATGTATGTATGATTCACGAATATACACACATATGCATAAAAGACCCTCCGCGGGTTTCAAATTTCGCGCCAGGCCGCACTGGCACAGCATAGTGCCAGCGCCGCCGCTAGATGGCGCGTTCCTGCAAAACCCGCGGGCAGTATTGACGGTCCACGGGCACATAGGGAGGTTTCCTCGGACCTCCCGTCGGCTTTATCGTTCGCTCATTTTCTCCCGTAGATGGTCTTAGCAAACGCGTGCTATGAATTCGAGTAAATAAAAGTCTATTTAATTAAATAATGATTTATTTATTTATAACCTACGAGGCGTGCCTCGTTTTGGCAGTCACTCCTGGCTTCTCCTTATCCCCACTTCCTTCCCCATCACTTAGTTATTAAGTAGAGAGTGCTCTCATTATTTATTATACATATAACCGGGTGGTGTAGCCTACACTAATCTGGGCAGGCTTTCTCCCGTCCAGACTTGCTATCAAGAGTCGACGTGGAGGGGCCCGAGCCGTGTCCGTCGAAGCTCCGACGGATTGATAACAGTCCCAGCGACTGGCAACGCAGGACTTCGCCTCAGCGGATACGCACTGCCCATCGCTCGCAGCAGACATCTGCGTTCCCATCTTTTCGTCGCATCAAGAGAGCGATTCCACTACACTACAGCGGGTAATGCACAGCTTCGTGAAAACTTGCAGCTGTAGTCAACTAGCTCAGCGCTCTGCCCTGCCTTCATCAAAGAAGCCCACCGCCCATCGCTTGCAGCTGAAGGACGGCTGCTCCGAGCGCTCTACACGGTTTCCAGCGCAATGCTTCCAAGCGCTCCGGGACTCCGAGCGCCTGAGCAGCGCTCCCGTGATGAGCCGCTAACACGGGACACCGATACCGTCCAATATTAGCGTTGACAACTGAACGGCTCTTCATCTTTCTCCAGGGGTAAGCGGCCCTTCGTGCCCCTCCCCCCGTACCTAGAGCACGTCTTGGTGCAAGACAAGCGCTCTACCGGCATTCTGCCGGCCTCCTGCGCTGTTCCCTCGAGCTCGAGCGACACGTCTGCATCATGTACAGGTTTTGTTACTCTCGGAACATCGGCACAGTTTGACTAATTTTCGTTAACTATCCCATAGATATTAGTCTTACAAAAATAACAATCTTCCCATGAGCAAGGATTTTTACACAAGCTAGGTACTCTCAGTCATAAATTCTTTTCATTGCAACATTTTACTACAGGTACTACATATGATTCTGGACATTCGAAAAAATTCGTCTCTGTGGAGTTTAAAACAAATACTTCTTTATACTTTATCATGTTTTATATGTTCACTGATCTTTCTTCTACTCTTTCATCGTTATAAAAAGTGTCTGCCACCCAGGGTACGTCCTTGTGGTGACAGTGGGTAACGAGTTTCTTTTTTAATTTGTTTTTGTTTTCGGCTAAATCCCTCGGTTAAGGCCATTGTGTCGTCATGGAATACAGGTTGGATTGGTCAGGATGAGCAAGCGGGCCCGCAATCGTCGCCATCATGCGGCCGCAGATCTTCGGTAGAGAGAAACTTGGCTACTGATGAGTCTAATTCTACAAGAATGTAACATCTGGGCTCGGAGAACAATCGGTGCGATCCCAAGAAAAGGGATAGTTTTGGCTGCATATGCAGTAAATCTAAAATTCCTCAAAACAGAAGAGAGATCAATGAAGATATAAAATTTAAGGATAAAGAAGGATTTTCTTTTGAACTCCAAAGTGAAGAATTTTATTGGGTTACAAAAATCATAAGTAGTTTTTGTAGAAAAATGCTGCAAAATTACAGCAACGAAAAGAATTTGTAGATGAATTGTTGAATAAAGGCATAGAGGTGGTAAGAAATCGGAGAACTTAATGGAAATAGTAAACTTATTAAGTTAACTATGTATAAGGTTAAAAAAGACTTGCGAGCCTCCCATGCTCGCAGTATGCGGTGCTTGCACTTCGGAGTCCGGTGATCAAGAGAGACGCGAGTCGGCCGCTGCTGCTCGCGCACCGACCATACGATGCGTCCGGGTCTGGAGGCGTATACATGTGTGTGTGTGGATAATAACTTAAATGTCAAAAAACGGAAGTATAGGTAATTGAAACGCCTTTCAAGAACAAATTTAGACTGATAAATAATTTTGACTCCTACACATGTGAAAGTCAAAAATACGAAAAATTCAAAACCGATTTTTGGTTATAAAACAAAAGAAAGTCAGGATGCCGAGTTTCTTTCATGAAACGAACAAAATAAGCTTTGAACGGCAAAGATCGATGGTTTTGTTCCCAAGATATTGAAAGTTTACATACATACATACATACCTACAGACAGGAAAAAATTATCTCAAAATTGAAAATTTTCAACACATTTCACCTTAAAACATCATTTGAAGCCTTTTTTGTCTCAAAAATTTTTTCAGCCTTACAAAGCTTCCTCTTTGAGGAAGCAAAACTATTTCCGTATCAAATTTCAAGTCGATCGGATAATTTTTAGTCCAATTATCGTGCGACAACGAAAAGCTAGTTTCTTCTAAAATATTTTTTCTCGAAAACAAATGATGGAAATCTCTTGAAAGTTTAACCCAATCTTGAACTAATAGAGTTTAATAAGAGGTTAAAAATCAAATCAATTAATAAAGAATTCTTTGAGAAAAAGGTATTAAAAAGTTTTGTGTTTTTCTGCTATAACGGTATACTTACGCAGGGGAACCTCTGAGTAGCTCCGTTATTGGGTATCTCTATCAATAAATATATTTCAAAGGGTAATGCTACAATTCAACGCGTCTAATAGATATTCAACTATTATAGACGCAAGGAGCTGGGAAAGTTAAGGGTGCTGTCATTAAATGATCCAGTTCAACGATTAATACGTAACATTCGAACATTTATTATATATGAAAGAAAACATTAAAGAATAATTTACAAGTGGTGTAAGTTGAGTGCCAGCTGGAACGTTCCCAGCATTCTACGACTAGTCATCTACGATTCGATAGTAATAACAAAGTTTACGCAATGACCGGGCATCTTCGATAGAACAAGATGAGGGACGCAAATTCAAGCACGAGATCGCGAGCGCTTATACAACAATAAAAATGCACCTTACGGTAAGCCTTTTGGGCAGGGCGAGTTGAGAAAGTTTCAACAGGACGTCTAAGCTCTAGGTGACGACTAGGCTTAGACGCGCACATGCGAGATAGACTATAGCGCGAAAACAATTTGCCCTTAGCCTACAAACTTACGAGCTCAGAGCTAGCTGGTGAGCGCATAATGATGGCGCGATGCCGATGTCGTTCGCAGCTCTGCTCGATGGTGAGCCCGGTACTGGTGGTGAGCCGGATGAGCTGGTAACGAGCCACATGAGCTGGTGATGGCTGATGCTGAGCTGAGGGTGGCGAGTGGCGGCTATGGCAAGACCAATGGACGATAATGAGTCAAAAATTTCTACGATGTACAAAAAGTCTACTAAGTTTTCGACTAGCTGTGACTGCGGTCCACCATGAAGCGGCCGAGCACCATGCCGCGACCACCATCACTCCATGTCGGCCCGTGCTGCGGTCTCAAAAGGAGTATCCGAGCCCAGCACTCCGATGACGGACCAGCCCTCAATACCCAGCACACGAGCGTCAATACGCGTTCTCTTTCGCGTACTAAGTTCTCTCTCTCACTCTCTCAGTGCGGTACACGCCCAGAACTTCTACCGTCATTGCCCCCCACCACCATGCACCTCTCTGCTCATCGACGCCAGCCGCTTTGCTCTCCTCTCGTGGCAGCAGTGCGTGCGTATCTGGCTCGCGGCTCGCAGCTGGCGCCGATTCTGTTACACGGGTAGCAGGAGCGTAGGGACCAAAAGCGCCAGGGAGATGCGTCAAGCGGGAAGGCTGCTCGCAGGCGCCCAAGCCTGCGCTAAGCGACAGTGTTGGTATGGTCACTGTCGCTCAGGCGTCGACACCGACGATCTTGAAAGAAGAGGAGGATTACGTGGTCAACTTGGCCGCAATTACCGACAAGCAATCTGCGCTCTTCACGTCCTCGATCCAGATACTACCCCCGCCGCTGGGGGATGTAAACCTGGATGGAGTAACTAATGTACTAGTCTCTGTGAGTATATTGGCGCTGTTCTTCCAGCGGTTTGATATGCTCGAGAAGCAGTTAGACGAACTCAAGATTCTCGAGAATCGGAACCGCGAGCCGCGCAATACCACCTGCGCGTCGGGCGAAGTGGAAAATTCCACCAACGCGGAGCTGGCCACGCGGGTTTCCGTTCTCAACAAACATTTAGAAAAGCAAAATAATTTACTTGAACAGCTAAACAATAGATGTCAGCTGCTTCTCGACGAAAAACTTATATTCGAAAAAAATTGGGCAAAGCGATTAGCAACTACACAAGTCTCCAGTTTGCTCACAGGGAAGGCGAGTTAATTGATAATTTAGGAGTCAATATACCTACTCAACGCGAGATTGATAGCTCCGCCCTCTCTGCGCATAACAACTCGGGATCGATTCACCCATCCTTTCGGCCAGGTCCCGTGACCTCTTCACGCGATCCGATGGCACTGACTCTGAGAAAAACGATTTTAAAGAACCAATTGAAATTGGTAATGAAATAGCCTACGCGGTGCTCAAATCAGTAGTTCCCACAATTAAACGGGAAAAGATCCTCGGAACGCGTGTCATGCATGTCTGAGGCCCGTCCAGGAGAGATGGAGGTGAGGTAGGGGAAGACTTGGTATCGCGATCAGACGCATTGCCCTCTTGTATAGCTAGGCTTGACAGCACGGGCCTAGTCAGGGAGGTGATGCGAGCGAAGTGCATGCTTGCCCACAACTACCTCACAACTAATAATTTTGACCCTGCACTGCTTCGTCCGGTCTCGGCTGCCTGTGTGTCTAACCATAAAATATTTATAAATGAAATGTTGCCCCAAGAGAAATTTGAATCCTTTAAGAGCCTACGCCCCATCGCCCAGGGGCTGGGCATCAAGTATGTTTGGCACTCAGGTGGCCGATTTATGGCCAGGTGCAAGGGCGGCGAGCGTACTCATGTATTTACCACGTTATCCGATCTGCAAGTTATTCAAACGGCGAGCCAGTCTGCCCCCAATAAACATCTGCATCGGAGTGATTGAGTGAGTGTCCTGCCCGCTGGCAGTGATGTAACTGTTCCAATGCTCGGGGCAGAGCAGGCAGGCACATCGGAGCGTGCCTCATAACTGAGCTCGACTGCCGGCGGACGGTCGCGGAGCAGGGGTCTCCTCAAGACGGGATTTCTCAACATCAATTCTCTCAGGTTTCGATTGAATAACCTTCGCCTGTATCTCTCCGAAGATCCCTCCTACCATTTCTTTGGAATAGTCGAATCCCGGCTGGGCCCCGACGTCTATGATAGTCTGATTCAGATAGAAGGCTACTCGGTAACTAGGCAGGACCGCAACATACATGGGGGTGGAGTTGCTCTTAGCGTCATCCGCGACTCAGCGATCTGGAAAACGGGCTATCCCTGAGTACTTATTCTGTAGAGTGCAGCAGGGCTCCTCCCCTCCCATCCTAGCCGGTGTCATCTATAGACCCCCACATCTAGCTCTACAAAGGGACACCAACCTATTTCATGTTCTGTGAGATCTAAGTGCCGAGTATAGCCATAAGTTCATCACGTGGGATCTGAACGCAGACTTGTCACTAGCATCCGACGCGGATGCACTTACCATCCGAAATCTAACCAGGGAGCTATCCTTCATGTAGTACCACACGGCCCAACCCATCACATGACACCCACGTCTCACACATGGATTGACTTAATCCTGACAGACGAAAACCACGTGGTACCACACTATAAGAATAAGTGTTTGCCCAGTTTTGGTAAGCACGCGGTCATTGACGCTACTGTTAATTATTTTGTGCCGGAACCAGTAAGAGAAACTTTCTCATACAGAGACTTTAGAAACGTGTGCCCGAGATCCCTCAATGAACTGTGCACTGTGGTTGGGTAAGCATGAATTCGAACGAATCCGATCTGGAGGGCGCACTCCTGTCACTTAACCTAAATTTAAATTATGCAATAGAACAATTAGCTTCGTTAAAAACCATAAAACCACGCAATACAAATGCTCCTTGGGTTGGCCCTGAGCTGCGACTACTGATCGGCAAACATAATGCAACCCACAGACATTATAAACGCACTGGACGGTCGGCGGTGTTCGATGAGTTTTTTCGGCTCAGTAAGGAGGTCGAATCCCGAATTACTCACGAGCGCCACTCCTTCCTGCACAAACAGGTTACTGACGCTCTTGATGCCAGCAAGGCCATATGGAAGGAAATGCGGAATCTCGGCCTTCTACCGAAGCGAAAGGAGGAGGATATGTGCGGTTTCACGCCGGGAGAACTAAACGCGCACTTTGCTGGTATCTTCGTATCCCCCTTTGAAAACATAGATGATGCAATGGACTCTATTTTAGCTGCAACTGAGGAAGGTTTTTCTTTTAAAGTGATGTAGTCCTTGCTATCTCTCACTTCTCCTCGCAGGCAAGGGGGGCTGAAGGGGTGCCCAGGGAGCTGATCGTGAAGGCTCTACCCGTTATTAGTGAGTACTTAGTGTGGATCTTCAACTCCTCTTTTGCTCAGGGAGTCTTTCCAAGTACTTGGAAGCAGGCGCAAATCATTGTGCACAAGAAGCGCGTAGCGCCATCGTCGGCTTCGGACTTCCGTCCTATTGCCCTACTTTGTTTTCTGTCCAAGGTGCTCGAAAAGATAGCCCACGACCAAATCACGGAGTATCTCAATAAAAACAATCTACTTGAACCACTCCAGGCCGGATTCAGAAAACACCACAGCACCCAGACTGCACTCCTCAATCTCACTGACGATATACGGATGGGTATCGATAACACAAAAATGACGCTACTACTACTCTTCGACTTTAGTAAAGCCTTTGACACCATGTCTCCGACAAAACTTCTGCGTAAACTGTGTCAGCTCGGGTTTTCTAGGACAGCTCTCCTATGGATCAAGTCATACTTGCACGGCCGCACCCAGATGGTCATTACCAACAAGAACGGTAACTCTGACTGGCTCTGTTGCCTATATGTTAACGACCTACGTGACGTACTTGACGCTGACGCCATAAGACATCTGTTTTACGCAGACGACCTACAGATATACATACAAACGACCAAAGATAAGATTCTCGAGGGCATTGCTCAACTTTCCAATGCGGCGCAAATGGTGGTTTGGTGGACTGAGCGCTCTGGACTTCATCTCAACGCTGGCAAGACCAAAGCAATTGTCTTTGGCTCCAGGAAGAACGTTAACTTCGTTAACTCTCTGGACTTATCAGGCGTTGTCATGCAGACTGGAGAGCACATCCCATTCAGTATCGAAGTTACGAGTCTCGGTGTCACACTCGAAAGTAAATTGACGTAGAAACCGCACATTGATACAGTGACAAAGAAAGTAAACAAAGCCCTTTATAGTTGGCGGTTCATAAGGGCATGTACCACCGAGACTTTACGCAAACGGCTAGTTGAGTCCTTAGTTCAGCCACATCTGGACTACTGCTCTGTCGTTTATCTGGACGCTTCTGACAAAGTGAGAGTGAGATTGCAACGGTTGAGCAATTCATGTGTGAGGTACATTACAGGGGCCAAGAGGGACGAGCCCATTACTACTTTCATTAGGCGGATGGGCTGGCTTTGTTCTGACTCACGCAGGCTTCACTTTGCAGCCCTTTATTATACAAGATTTTGCGGTTGGGTGAGCCCAGTTACTTGGCTGCCTTTTTTACGAAGTACCAGCCCCGAGCGACTAGCAAAGGTGTGCAGCCAGAGTTGAGAGTCCTTGCCACTAACTACAAGTCGGACGACAGGGCGTTTTCTGACCAGGGTACCCGGCTTGGGAATTCTCTTCCCCCATTCATTCGTCACCTTCCCTCTTTTCTTTCATTCAGGAGAGCGGTCCGCCATCATCTATTGGGTCTCGATCCCTAGCCTCTCTCCCGTAGATGATCAGCGGAGCTCTCGATGCCGGGCGTCGTAGTATTATTCTTACGCTTTATTACATAGTGATCCTAGGTTAAGAGTATTGATGTTAAGACAGCTTTAATTATAACTTAATAGGAGTTTTATCTTGTGCGATGTCTTAACATATCTCATCTTATTTTATCTGATTATTTTATTTTATCATAACTGATACTATGTTATCTTATTTTATTTTATTATATTTTATTTTATATTATACTCTTTTATTTTCTTATTATATTTTATTTTATATTATACTCTTTTATTTTATTATTATATTTTATTTTATATTATACTCTTTTATTTTATTATTATATTTTATTTTATATTATACTCTTTTATTTTAT
>JAYJLV010086969.1:0-12500 GCA_036873485.1 Torymus texanus | reverse complement strand
GTATGTGTTGTATACTATAGATGTATGAGTGTACGTATACGAAGTATGTACGAGTACTGAGAGAGCAGATGTGTATATATATATATATGTACCTGGGTGCGCATGCGCGCAGGCAAGTAGATTCTGTTTCACGGACCGAGTGCATGCAGCAGCTCTTTTTTCGCAGTGCAATCTCGCACACGTGTGTGTGGTGTATACTTGTATATATGTATATATGTATACTTGCTTGGAAGAGATGAAAAAGGAACACGCCGAGTTTCTGATTGCGATCAATTAATTTCGGATTGACCGGTTTTCGCGCGTGCGCTTGCGATCGCGAGCTGATTCTTTTTCTCAAAGTCGTTAATGCATCGTGTGCATATATATGTGAGAGCTGTAAATTGGGATTGAAGAGGAAATTCGTATAGCATTGATTTGTATTAATTTCGTGGCTTGATGAAGGGGGAGGTATAGCAAGCGATTTTGATTGATAAAATTGGACGAGCGCAAATGGAATGTATTTATATGTAATTGAGTCGAGAGTGGATATATGTATAATATATACGAGGGATTGGGAAACCTCGTTAGGGATGGAATTTATATGCGTATTAATGATATGGTGAGGGTATCGATATTATGAGTGCTGCTTGTTATAAGCCTTTATACGGAACTTTGAGATGATGCGGTATGTAATGAGTTGATCGCTATTTTATTGGAAATATTCATATGTCATATCTCGAATTATAGATAAATCATTGTTGTATACCTGTATATGCTACCTCTCAATTTTGCAAATAGAATTTATAATTATATATATTTAAATTAATTTCAGTCGTTGATTTTATAATTTAAATTTCCTCAAGTGCAAGTTATACACGATTTCACCTACTACCCGTTATTATTTTAAATCATTTTTATATACTTTTACCTTTCCACGCCGTTATATCTATATACAATATTTATCAGCTAATAATTTTCACAATGATTTTTATCTCTTATCGTACTACCAAAAACTAACTTTACTAAATCAACCGTCCACCAAAAACCCCCTCCCAACATACTCACCATCAACCTTTTATCCACCTGCCTTATCGCCTACCTTATCCACTCACCATAACGAACAATATATGCATTTTTCCAACCACTCGTCCACAAATCTCCACTCCTAATTAAAACGCAGTTTCCAATTTCACTTTTCATCCTCTCTCTCTCTCTCTCGCATAATAAAAAACCTCGTACCTCGCTCACGTCTACAACGCAGCGACGCATGCGAGATTATTCAAATCCCGAAACAAACGCTCGACTGCGGAACGGAAATTCTCTCTCTCTCTCTCTCTCTTTCTTTCTCTCGTGGGTGGGCAATTAGAGAGAAAAAATACGCGCGCGCGCGCGAGTTTTCTGAACTGAATCGAAACGAAGAGTTTCACCGTACATATACGTAGACACGCGTCGAGTGTCTATATACATACATACATACACATGTATATATATATATATATGTACGTTCCGACTCTCTCTTTCCTCGCAGCGAACCGTGAACGCACGGTTGCCGTCGGAAGGATAATTCGCGCTCGCTATAGTATATACGTATAATACACTTCGCACGTTGGCTTCGAAAGTGTATCTGACTATATATATATATACGTGTATATGTGTATATGTTAAAGAGAGGATTTATTGGAAAAATATGCACACGCGTGTTAACAGCGAGTGCAATGCACGAATGTTTTTAACTTTCGTTTCGAGGATTAGATGAAGCTCGCGAGAGTGTAGAAAGGAAGATTCGCGCGTGATCATTCCTCTTTTTTTCTGTCGTATACGAGTTGAGTAAGGATACATGCCGCGGTATAACATTGATGTATATAAAGAGTGTTTAGGTGCTTTTTTTTTAATCGGATTGTAATAAGAGAGATTGTAACGTGTGGTGTAATTTAAGAGGAAATATATTATATGTAGGTTTCCTAATGAAGGTTTATGGGAGAGAATGTATGTATGTATATATAGCGAATTACATTAATTTTAGAAACTTTGTTTTGTAAATCATTATAGCTAAGGTATTGCTATAATCGAATGGTATGTTATTTTCTTTACAATTTAAAGAGAGAGAGATGGGATATATATATTCCGTTACGTCACCGATTATAATTTCGAAAATATATGTACGATTTCTAGGAAGTTTCAAAATTCTTGGAGGCAGGTGCATATAGTAAATACGCTTCAATTACACGTGGTTAAAATTATAGTCGAGTTCTTGGACTATGGAATTTTATGTAAAAGACATACCAATGAAGTTCATGCCTTGAAATTCCACCTTTTAAGCAATATCTTAACATTCTTACCTTTATTCCATTAATTACATCATCCAATACAATATACTTACTTCTCCACCATTACAAAAACGAAAAAAACTCCAGTAAAAAGAAAGAACCATCCTTATAAACATATCTACTCACCAACACTCAGCTCCACGACAATTATAATATACGCAACCATAACACGCATCCACGTCACTTCCATTACTCTTCGCGTCCTGTAAATCAAGCAACTTTATAAGCTTTAACTCTAATCTACATCTCAATACCTTCCTCTCTTACTCACGCGCTATCTCTTACCTAGTAAATAGCAAATATTAATAATCTTATACCTCTTATACATATATACCTATACATTGATGATTGAACGATTCTCTCTCTTTCTCGTGTCAGGTCGAATCAGAATATCATTACGCTTGCAACTCGCGCGCGTGTGTGTGAGCTTATCGATTCGCGCGGATATCACAAGATAACCGATCTCTTCGTGATCCAACCGAACGAGAAGAAGAAGAAGAAGAAGATTTCCAAGAGATCGGCCGAATGTAAACAAGCTGGGTAATCAGCGCGACACGAGCCATTAAGATTAGGCGGTATGTGTATGTGTATATGTATATATATATGTGTATGTGTGTGTCTCTTTCTTGGCTTCCGAGAACCGGGATAGACCGCGCGGCGGCGGCAGCAGCAGTAGTGGTATAAGGTATATATATATACAGCACATCACGACGACAACGACAACGACGACGACGACGACGACGACGAAAAAAGGGAAATTTTAGATTTTTTTACGAGCCTCGTAACTCGTCGCCGTAGTTTTCTAGGAACTTCGGCCCCGAAGCGTTAATTAGGTCCCGAGAGTCACTACGAGTCGCTGAGAATCGTGTTCGGTGATAAGGAGAGGAGGTAAGCCGGATTGCTTTGAGGTAGACGCGCGTGACAGTAGTGGGGGGAAAAAGTTTTGGATAAAAATGCGGATGGAGTTTTTGGACTTCTGGAAAGAGTCGTAAAGTCGCGCGCATGGAGAATGAGAGTGCAGTGATCAAAGGTTTATTTCTTTCTTTTTTTTGGAATTGAGGAATTTTTGGAGGTAATGGTGTAACATGTAAATTTATCCGGGATTGAAATTTATTGTTGGGCTTGGTCTAGATTCCGTTTTTTTAGTGGAGTGTGTCAATCTTCTTGAATTGACCGGTAGTCTAGAATAATTTTTCTGTACAGGTATATTCTATACTTTTAATTCATTACATATAAACTACCAGAATTTCGATCGATCGATTATTTTTCAGAGAAATGTTCTTTTCTCTAAATTTCAAAGAAATTGAATAATTTTTATTATTTTTTCAATCGATTTAAATGCCCGATACGGAAAATATTACAAATCATAACTGAATCAATTTCAATTGAAAACACAAAATTAATTTGTTTTCACAAAGTTACATTGCATGGTTTTTTGACCCCTATTTAAATTTCTTACGTACCATAAAATATACTGATCACTTAAAGTATTAATACAGAGGATAACCAGATAAAAATCATTCGACGCTCTACCTCAAACCAACAAATCATAAACCAACCTAATTTCATAGTACCCAAACTCTCTCAAAACTCCAAGCCCAACAATACTCCCACGTGTCCCCTACCGCTCGTCACTTGCACTTTTCCCTCTCGCTCACTTATACACTCCCTCTTATACATACATATACGCAAAAAAAAGCCGCGACAATCCCGTGCGAGTTCGCACGTTATATACCTACGCACTCTCGTCGTGTACTCACCATTGTTTCCCCCCCAAGCACATGCATACCTCTGCTCGCATTCAACGACACAAGACACACATACACATACGAAACAGAGCCCACGACATGCTCGTGTGTGCACACACGGAAAACAGGTGCAATAATAAGCCCCTCGACTATATATACGTGTATATCGCCCACTCTTTCGTGGAAGTACGAAAATAAAAGAGTAACGAGCATTGCTCGCTGTATCTGTGTGTATATATATATATATATATACACGTGCCTATAGTGCCATTCGTCGAAACATAACTCCAACTTTGATTGTAGTATATATACGTGCTCTCGAGGGACGTGTATATATAGTATATAGTATATATACGTACGTACGATACTTTAGATGAAATTACGCTGTGATAAAGGCCGAGCACTCTTGCTCTTGGGGTTAACGAGGCTACTTAAACAGTTACGTGCGCGTGCACTCTCTCTCTCTCTCTCTCTCTCTTGTGTTTGTATGAGGGCCAGAGCACGCGTCATTAACGCATTGTGTGTAGGCATGCATGATATGTGATTCGATGTGATGATGCTCTTTTTGTTGCGTATATAGAGTGAGGTTCGTGTAGCACGTTGGCTTTTTATGTGGGCGAGAGAATATAGTGTATATGTATATGATGGGTAGGTTGAATGTTGAGTGTATTGCATATAGAGAATTTTGGAGTGGTTGTACAGTTTGAGCGAATGGTTCTATGAACTGGTGCGATGGTGAGATGTGATAATTGTTTTGTTCTGAGAATTAACGATTCTGTGTAGTTGTGTGGTTTGATTTTTTTCTACTTTTCGTTTTAGTTAATGGAAATTCTGAAAAATTCGCAATTAGTTATATTGAGACCAACTATTTAAATATGTTGTTAATAAATATTAACAGAAATTTTAGTTATTCAAGATAGATTTTAATCATGATTGTATAAACCGCAATATATAATAATTAGATTTCTCTTCTGATTTTGAAGAAAAAATTAAAGTTGCAAGGAAAACAAAAAAACCTTCTAAACTAATAAGTATATATCTAACATTTTTCCCAACTGTACAACTACGTACAAAAACTTCATGAGGTATATAACCCAATAACCTACCTCTTCATCATCATTCAATCCACAACAGCCTGCAAAAAAAAAAACTTACTTTATATCACTTATAAACCCAATAATCCTTTATACACACCCAGCCACTCAGCTCCGTGTATCGAGAACCTTTTAATATCCTTAATAACTCCGGCTATTAACGCATCAGTTTTTCACGAAAACCTATAAGTCTCACACTTACCTATACTATACACACGGTGACGAATTGAAAATCGAGATAGAGAGAGAGAGAGAGAGAGAGAGAGAGCGAGTGAACCACCTGGAGCGTACGCATGCGGCTTGCTTATATATACACGTGTATATACACACACACACACACACACAGACACACCCATGTACATCTGTCCCTCTTTAAGCTTCCATTAGTCGGCCCGGCAATTATTGCCTCTCACCTTCCGTTTTTCTCGCCCGTTAGCGAGCAACGCGTTTCCGCGAGCGAACGATGACGCTGCACGAGGAATATAGTATATAGACTACAAACCTCTTGTCGATGATTATGACGGGCTTTTTCGAGAGCCGTTCGTGTATATATATATATGTGATGTGCGAAGATATTCGATGTGTTGGGAGACTCATAAATCACGATTTTAAACGATGTTTACACGCGAGTAAATGGTGTAGAGAAAGAGGGGGAGGATAGGAAATTAGCGCGAGGGTTTTGTTTGGATTTTCCGGAGAGGAAGAGTCGTTTATTGGAAATCTTGAGAGACTGATGGAAATCTGGGGGGGCTGGAAAAAGGTGAGAGAAGCCGCGGTATATGTTGATGGTGTGGAGCAGCTGGAATAGGAAATTTTAGTTTTATGTAACTTTTGAAAAACGTAATGTAAGGGTGATTAATATAATACAGAAAATATGGTAATAAATATGGTAAACTGGCAATAAAGTATGTATATAGTTTAATTGGGAATAAATGTGTAACAATCGCATAAAAGAATAAAGGTTTATTTTATAATTATTACAAATTTCTTTTATCAATTCCTAAGGTACCTTTATGGGTAGATATCTGATTTAGAAAAAAGTGCAAGTGATTGACTTTAAGATG
This sequence comes from Torymus texanus, assembly GCA_036873485.1. Classification (NCBI taxonomy): domain Eukaryota; kingdom Metazoa; phylum Arthropoda; class Insecta; order Hymenoptera; family Torymidae; genus Torymus; species Torymus texanus. The sequence goes on along the minus strand of JAYJLV010086969.1, from coordinate 6,288 downwards.
ATTATCAGCATGATATCACTTCTTAATCAAAATCTAGCATCTCATTCTATATATTATCTCCTATCTTTAAAATTAAAGAAGTAACACTGGCATTTTAACTTAAAATCATGGTATCAAAAAAAAAAAAAATACAAAAAAAATATTCATAAAAATAACATTGTTTTAGAATCTTATAAGTATAATAATAATACTTTTTTTACTATAATAATTATATTTTTCTCTAATTTTTATTAATATAGCTTAAAATTAGTGCATATACCATACACCAACTACAACCACACCATATAACAACAACAATCCACCTCATTGACGTCACACACTTCTCACAATCCTATAATATACAACCGTATACTCTTCATTCGCCTCACGCTCAATACGCGTCTATACACACGCGTGTCTATACATGTATATTACTTACTCTCTCCCCACCCGCGCATCTCTTATTTCACCGAAAATCACTAGCTCTTGTCTCTCATATCGGTACTCATATCGACAAGTAGTACGCCCGCGACACACACACACACATATATAAGTGTTCTTCGTGCTGCCTACGGCTTAACGCCATTATATGCTAATTCCGCGTGTAAATTCGCCAGAGATTTACCTACCTGCGCGTGAGAAAGACACGCGCGTGTGCGAGCTGCATATTTTTTCTTCTTCTTTTTTGTATTTTCTTAAAGTATATAGTATAATGTGTATACAACGCGGTGACAGGGGAGGAACAGGTTTGACTGCGAATCGCTCATTTGGAAGAGGCTGAATTGTATACGTCATGGGGCAGTCGAGGAGTTATGATCTCTATTAAATCGCTTTTAGAAACTCGTAAATTTTTTTTACGAAGTCTACACACGCGTGTGTGTGTGGAGTTGGAAATATGTTGTGATCGGTTATAGAGCCGTGTGAATTTGGTGAGTAGGTTATAGGTTTCGATTTCGCAGTCGATGTTTAACATTGAGTTCTACATGATGAAGAGTTTCGCGATTCTTGTTATTAATGGTAATTGATTTTTAATTTATAAACTATTATGTAAAATGAATATTACGAAATTCTATATGTTATACGTATCTTCGTTTATAAGTCTTTTTTATAACTGTTTAATTTAAGAAGCAAATTCACTGACGAAAGCAGATTTTGAGCTAATAACCTCCTATTTTATGACTATATATCATCACGATATCATCATCAATTCTAAATCTAAACGATTTCTAATCAACAAACTACATTATTTAAAATGCAACCATAAACGCCTTACTATTCCTTATTACTCACTGCCACTACCACACTTATAAATTTCATTAAACATTTCACAGCACCGACAAAACCTCTTCCATATTCATACACGTATATATACTCAACACTCATCCTTCCTCTCCATACTTAATCCTTTGTCTTCTATCTCTCCCCACTATCAATTAACCTCTCACTTTCCTAAACCCTTACGGTATACTTATACCCCTAAAAACCGCATCAACTTTCTTCTTCTACACAATCAATCGCATAGAAAAAGTACTGCTTCTCTTCTGATGAAAAAAAAAAAAATATCTATACATGCACGCGCTCATAACTCATCAACACGCGCGTGAGGTAAACCGCGCACGCATGCATTATACGCGGTGGGACGGCTTCTTTATTCTTCGTGACGCCTTTACTACGCGTAGCGCTGCGCATGCAAAATGTGTGCATGCACGCAGTTTCTGCTAAGTCGTGGATGAGTAAGTATATATAAGTATATATATATATATATACTCGAGTATGTACGGCTTTGTCGGTCGTGTGCGCGCACGCGCAGCTTTGCCGATTTGAATGTCGCGTTGTCGATGGGTGGATTATTATGTGGGTGTACAGGGATTGGGATAATTTGTAATTCGCTTTGATTTTCTTTTTTTTATATATAATTCCTTTTTGTTGTTTATTATAGATTATTATATATACAAAGAACGAATGACGGAATTCGTTATCGGTATATATGTATGTATACATAATTCATACGGTAATAATCAAATTCTAAGAATTCCATTATACGATTCATGCATTAGTTATCATATATACAAACCGTTCTCGATAAACTTCCCGCGGGCCTATACACATAACAACAGTACAAAGGCGCGTATATATACGCAAGCGTACGGAGAGACAATCGAGCCAATCTACCCATAAATATAAATTAGCCCACCTGAATTTCACTCCGTTCTAATCAGAGTAGAGCGTATATGCATGTGTGTATATATATACACACACAATTCTAGTCTCCGATAACACCGCCTCACCTCTAACGATTTATTGTTTCACAGATGAAACTCTCGCTCAGCCTCGCCCAATCACCGTGTCTCTCACACACACACACACACATGCGTGTATACTAAAATTATCATAAGCATACGGAGAGAGACCAGAAGCTCAAACGATTTCCCAAATGGAAAAACGCATTGGTATATATACAATCGGATAAGAGTTAATTAAAATAAAGAAGCGGAGCTCGCGTTGGATGACACTCGACAATACGCCCAGCGAGAGAAAGAGAGAGAAAGAGAGAGAGAGAGATAAGATCGTTTCTCCTTCTCTTTCTTCGTAGTATATATATACGTATATACAAGCAAGCAAGTAGGCAGGCCCTCCGAAAAGGAGAAGCTCCCTAGGTATTAGCATAAACCTAATATGCCGAGAGGATATACAAAACATACGTATATACAAATATATACATACATATACACACATATACAATGCGTTATTAAAGGGAGGAGAGAAGCTGCGTACGCGAACGGTATAGTGGCAGATCTCACGGCTCGATACGTCACCGAGTCGCGTTCACTCGCTCGCTCTACTTAACATAATATAATTGACCACACGCAATGGCTCTCCAATGCGATTTTGCATAATGAACTAATGGGTATTGTATATGTATGTCTGTGTGTGTGTTATACGAGAGAATCTATTTCGTATCGAGTGTATATAGCTCTATATGTATGTGTGTGTATGGTGGAGCTTTGTTCCATGATCTTTTTTTCAGAGGGTATATATATATGAGCAAGAAAGTAGTGATGGTGGTGGTGATGGTGGAGTGCACACGTGGCGCGGGTTGAGCCAAGAATGGCAAGGATGAAAATTGCGAAGGTGGTGATAAGACGGGTTGAGGCGAATAATGCACAATGGATGTTGTTGCATAGGGGGATTATGGATTTAAAGAGTATGTATAAGTTCGAGGGTTTTGGATGCAGAAAGGATTGTGTGGTATGGGCGTTGTACGTTGTCATTTGTGTTTGTACTGGTTGAGTTTATTTGTTGCTTAGTATAATTTATGTTTGAGACGTTTAGATTTCAGAATACATTTATCGTAAAAACACGATGGTTTATATAAGATAAAACGGTATGACAAAGTTCTTGTAATTTTAAATATATTTCAAAATTAAGCATATTTATAACGTGATCGAATTCATCTATCTGTATATAATAAAATTTTAAAATTTCTATATTCTCTATATATTATACAGCCGAGTTCCCATCGAAAATGTCTATACCATCAAGAAAACCTCGTCAACGTAACCGAGACAAGTGATCTTCGATTCCTCACTCCAAGCATCAACGTCAGAAGTCATCATTAAGCCAATCCAGTAAGCAAAACCACACCTCCTTGGCCACTTCTTTCCATCATTATGAAGTCGTAAACTCTTCTCTCATATACCTCTCGAACCCACGCGGTCACAGGTAGCTCACACACACATACATACATACACAGAACTATAGCGACCTTCTTCTTCGTCTCCTTCTCTTTCTGCTAATGAAAAGGCGCGATCATATAATACCGTATAACATATATAAAGGACAGAAACCTCTATACATTACCCAAATAGCGGGTGAGAGAGAGAGGGAGAGAGGGAGAGAGTGTTGGTAGGAATGGATAATGCGATCGTCGGGTCGCGATTATATACTCGAGCGTCGGCGGCGCGCACACACTCACTTCCTCCCTCAGCACAGATATGCATATTACTATTTCGCGGACCCCCGACGGCTTTCACGGAACGCATCGTGCGCCGAAGCGCATGATTAATCCGTATGTGTGTGTGAGAGAGAGAGAGAGAGAGAGAGCAAGAGGTGATTTGTCGTGCGGTTTCGGCGATCGGTGGTACCTACGCTATGGGAGCGGAAGATCGTGGGAATGATGGTTGGGTGGGTCGATGATGATGCCGATGGTGGCCAGGAAGTGCGGTTTTTGGAGGAGGTAAAGGTTGAGTTATAGTGTATACAGGGGAGGGAAGGATGATTTGCATAGGTTATTGGTGGTTGGATTGGCGAGTGGAGTATAAGTCGTGTATAGAAGATGTTGGGAAGTTATGTCATTGGTTAAGGATGTTGAGATCGTCAGGTGATTTGAAAGGGATTGATTGCGAATTGAATCGACAGATTCTTTAGTTGGTTAATTATTAAGTAGAGTTGTGGGTTGATTTTATGGTAGGAAAAATGAGAGTTTTACGAAAATTAAGAATATTTTAGACTTAAAGCGAGATGAGTTATAGAAAGATTAGTTTAGTAAAATATTCATGCACGTCCGACCTACGCGTATGAATATTTTATCATGATATACAAGAAAATAATAATGAATATTTTTTTCCTTGTAGCATGATTTTTTTGTGTTATCTAGATACATGGCTTCTCACTTAAATGAAAAATTGGTCAAAGGTCAAGTGCAGAATAATCATAATTTCATAGAGAAAGTGACTATTTATAGTTATACAACGGATTTCAGTATGTGACAACGCATGAAAATAGCACAAAAATGATTTCCATCAACAATTTACACGTTCATTCAATTTTATATTATCCACCATGTCGAAATCTTCACCATCATCACAGACAATTTCCAATCGACCTTTAAAACATTTACCTCCGTGCCATGGTTATCTAAAATTAAATTCCAATCGAAACCGCATCATCCCAGCACTTTCCCAACACCCATCACGCGACGATCAAACAATAACCCAATAAAGCCCAATCACCGCCCATAAACCAAACCTTTCCAACCACCATCACTACTACCACTACGATAAAAAAGAAAAATCACTTCGGCAACATGGCGTGTACTTACAACTCCAGCCACACGTCTCTCTCTCTCTCTCTCTTTCTCTCTCTCCCGCGTGCGCACATCCTTCGCGCGCGGCTTTACAGTCGTTGCGCTGAAGGAGGAGAGAGAGAGAGTGAATTTCTCGAGAAGAGTTGTAGAGAGGGGAGAACGAGAGAGAGAGAAGTGAAATACGGGGAGGCAGGCAGAAATGTGGCCCGGTATAGTCGTGTCCTTAATTGACAGTTGCCGTGGGTCCCCGCGTGTCCGAGTTCGTTCGTCGGTCGTTCGTGGCCGAGCCTCGTTAGCGAGTGGTGAGATCCTCAGAAGAGAGAGAGAGAGAGAGAGAGGAGGATGCCAGTCAGGATGCCAGACACGCTGGGGTGGTTGTGCGGTTACGTATACCGCCATCTTGAAAGAGAGAGAGAGAGAGAGAGAGACGTCCTTAAATTAGCCTCGAGAACGTGTTATCTTTTGGTCGATGCTGATTTCTGTGGGTACACATGCGCGCAAGCGCGGACAGTACTGGTGTGGAGACACGGGTATATATAAGGGTAAAAATGGCGCGAGGAGTTTGACAATGAGCGCTTGGTCACTGAATTCATGAGTGATGTTGAATGTGGTGTAGGATATAATTAGGCTGATTTATTGTAGAGGTGCGCGCTGATGGATTAAACGTTTCTTTATTCCGTTACTTATAGTTTTAATCTTTGTTTGTTTACCATTATTAAGGGTTTTAAACTTCAAATTTATCCATAATACCTATAGTATTCGTATTCCAACTCCACAGCATTATAGTAGCTACCAATTCTCCACTCCTCAATTACAACTATGTAAGACAGAACAAAAAACCTTAACCACTGCAATTTTGTCACCGAACTATATACTATACAACACCATTACCAAACTCCCCCCTTTCTCTTAAATGCGGAACTCGGAAAACAAAGTGATTGACGGGCGCGAATGAATTTTATCTTCCACGAGAGATCGGCACATGAGCAACGAGAGCTCGCAACGCTCGGCCCTTTGCAGTCGCGCAGCGTACACAAAGTAAATAACTAACTACAACACTCGAGGGTATAAATACAGCAGTATATAGTAGTTCACTTCACGCGCACGCGCCCTGATGGAATGCACTGCTGCTAAGTGCGCGTTCACTTGCGTGTGTGTGTGTGTGTGTGTGTGTGTGTGTGTGTGTGTGTGTGTGTGTGTGTGTGTGTGTGTGTGTGTGTGTG
>JAYJLV010086958.1:0-13567 GCA_036873485.1 Torymus texanus | reverse complement strand
AAGGTATAGGCAAAATAGTATGCGTAATATGATTAGGGGGCGAGTGCAAGGAGTAGGCCTCTACTTAAGCATGCGGGATGATGTTTTTCATTGAAGGTAGCGCGCTTGGCGCTTGCCATCTGGCGGACACTTCGGGTACTACAGTCCCGAACACTACTAATACAATAATGATATCCTAATTTAATACAAATATAATAACGATAGTATAAATAATATTAAAATAAAACCCAACCCACACGCAACATCACCCCCCTCTTATTTTAATTGTCGCCCGACAATTTGTTGTGGACTGGGTGTTGGTGGTGCTGAACTGTTGGTGGTTGCGTGGGCGAGGTGGATTACCCCGCTGGTGCACAGGGAGGGCGGCGTGGTCTCCGGTCCGGTACGTAGTTGTATATTCCCGACCGGCAGTGGCGGAGATGGTACCGCCAATATCGGGAATGTACTGCCCTACCGTAGAACCAATGGAGCCTGCCACGATAGTCTGGGTGGTACTGCGCTTCCGCTGCGAGGTACTCCAGATGGTGAGGAATGATTGGATCGGGCTGGTATCGCCTCCACACAGGGTCAGGGCCTCCCGTGCAACATCCCTCAGATGTTGTTAGTCTTAGGACTGCCGGTGGTATATTGGTAGGCCCCGCGAGGGTATCCTCGTCAATGTACCCGTGGTCTTGATGGTGGTTGTGCCCTTCCCGGTACAGGAAGGGCATCTCTTCGAGGCAGATCCTCGCCATCCCAGCATCTTTGAAACTGATGGTAAGGGAGATAATCCTCCCGTTATCCACCAGTCTCTCGGGCAGCACTTTTCCACCGTAGCTCTCCGCAATAGTACATAACCAATACTTGCCCTGTGAGGCAGGGCTCAATAGGGTGACCAGGTGGTCTCCCTCCGAAGATGCGCACAGGATGAAATTATTGTCGATTGTCCTGAAAAATAAAGCAAAAGAAACTATAATGTATCGCGTTCTGGGTTAAAGGAAAAGGAAAGTGAGTGAAAGAGTTGTGCAGCAGGGGTTAGATTGCATGCGGGAAAAAGAATTGGTCCAGTTTGCCAAGGCAAAACGTCTGAGAAGTCCGGGGTCCTTAGTCAAGTGTCCGGAAATCTAGGTATCGTGTATATTTAATCGAGCGAATAATGAAGTCAGCCCTTGGATTTTGATCTCGAGAGCATTCAGACGACAATTGATATTAGTTAGCCTTTTAGTGGTTAGGTTAGTGAGGCGCCCTAAGTGTTGACGGGTCTTATTAGATTTGGCTATCATCTGTTGCATTACTCCTCGGATCTGATTTTGTTCAAAAAGGGCTCCTCTTAGGGCCATGCCCTTTCTGACAGACCTATTCTGATATTCCTCTAATTCCGCCTTAAACCGATTCATGGTCTCGTTTTGGACTTCGTGAAGCTCTCTCAATCTCCTCGTTTCCTATTCCAGGTCTATGACTCGGTCCCGGAGAAAACGGGGTGGCTGTCGGGGATCATAATTGCCTGTAACAAAAAGAAGGGAGTCCGATGGTCCTCAGTCCGTATTTAAAAAGGGGAAAATATGAGTGAGGTAATAACGTTTGGGATTTAGAAGGTCCATTGTCCGGGTCCGCTGTCTGCCACAGGTTTTCTCGTGTAATGCAAAATCGCGCCGGTTAACTTGGAGTCCACATTCCAGATGCAAGGAGCATTTGAGCTCGTAGATGAAGTGTTGAAGTCGGGCAGGTATCGTCCGATATCGGAGATCGCTCCTCTGCAAGGCGTCTTGGGCGACTTTCTCCTCTACGTATTTGATGAAGCCGAGCGACAGACGACCGTTTTTGTCCTTGATGGCATTGACGTATATAAGGGTTCCAAAACGGGCGAAGTGGTTAAAAAGTTCCTCTTCCAGTTGTGCTGCTGACGTATTTGGACCTTTGGGCCAGGGGATGCGGCAGAAGACCCGGGTTTTATCCGGGTGTTCGGATGAATGGGCTCGATTTCGGCTTATGGTGCGGTCTAGCATTTGTGACTTCTGGTTTTCATTAGGAGCTAGTGTGGATTCCAATAACCAAAGGTCCTTGGATCTTTCAGTTATATCCGCATCAGTCTGGTGCTTAAAGGTGACCTTAGCGGTTTGCGTGGTCAAATTGTCGGTGGTGATTTCTACCTTCACAATGGGTCCGGCCTGTTTGAGGCAAGTAATAAGTCCATCAAGCCCAAGATCCGATTGGTAGGTGACGATGATATCACAGGATGGGTGTGTGGAGGAGTCCATTATGGGTTGACTGAAAGGTGAAGATATAAGGTTTTAGTCAAGTTCGGCCATTTGAGGGGGTAAAGCCGGGAGGATGGGGTCCGATACTGATCGGGGAGAAACAGGTTGGAGGTTAATGTAGGTGAAAGGCGTTTCCCTGACATCTGTATTCTTTTCTTCTGGATAACGCAGTGCCGGTCGTGGGCGGGAGCACCTACTTCTCTTGCAGTAAAGAAACACCAAGATGCCGCATAAGATAGTGATAACTTGAAATGTTAGTCCTCCGTAGATCAGACGTTGGGTAGACGATGTGTTTCGTCTATGCGTTCCTATTTCCTTCATCCGGGAGACAATATTCGTGAGTCGTTCGGTTTGAGGAGAAAAGGGTGACTCCACCAATAGAGGTCGTGTTTCCAGTGACCTGGATTCATTAAATAATGGACATATTTCGGGATGGATGCTAGTGATATTGAGGTTCACGTCGGGATCATATACATATTGACTCCCAGCGGATCGGTCTTGATTGTCCGATAGCTCGAGGGAGCGGGTCCTGGCAGAGCATCCACTAGCCAGCCTCAATATACCCGTATTCTTAATCGTCGAAGTATGATAGGACTCCAGGGTGCAGGTGACGCGGACCGTCCCTTCTGGATATACTGAGAATAGCCAGCAGCCAGTCAACTCAAGGTAACGCCATTGAGGTGCGGCTGAAGTAGATATCAGTATGTCACATGACTTTAGTCCATCGGGGTGAGGATTGAGCAAGAGTTCTATCTCACATTATTTCTGACTCGACACGGTATGCAGTGGACCTCCTGGGCGGCATATTTTTCCATAGTGTGTTTGAGTACATTCCTGCAGGTGCAACCCGGTAATTTTTACGTACGTTTGTAAATTCTACTTGACAGCTAAGTAGGGAAACGATGGGGCGATGCGAGCGACCCCCAAGCTTTGATTCTGAACATTTTGTGGAATCCCCACGGGATGTAACCTATACAATTCGTAGCTCGATCTCTCCGTGAGGGGTATGGCTAGGCTAATTAAAACTCGCCCTTCATGGAAGGTGGCATCGATTGTAGCGAGTTTAGCTAATTCTTCTGGCCTCAAGTGATGTGAAGGTATAGGTAAAATCCGGTCTTCCCCCATCTGCTGGATATCCATAGCGATTTGCTGAAGGAACTCATGTCTTAAGAGTTTAGGTTGTATTTTCCTCTCGATCAGTTCATTCAGGATGGTTAAAAGCTCCTTATGCTGTGAATCAAATGATCCAGTTTGGTTTCCATCTGTCGAGCAAATCTGGAGAGTTCCCAGACCAGGTGATTTTCATTAGCTCCGGAAAGGATAGTGTTGAGTTTACTATCTAGCAAAGCTCTCATTTTCTTGATGGCCTCGCTGTGCGCGGCCGTGATGTTATATAGTTCTTCGAGAACACTCGTAATAATGTGTGTTTTCTCGGCAGAGAGTTTTACAAGCTTTTGTTGATCTTTGAATAGTCGATCAATATTCTGGTTGATAATATCGGCGTTATCTGTGGTGATGAGTCCAAATAAACTCTTGCTTATACTACCTATGATCCCTAAAGGAGCCATTCTTCGTGCACGGATATTTTTGATCGTCGATGAATCATCTTTAATTTGGGTATCCATAGTCGCGACTGTTTGTTTAATGTCCATGTGCACGTGATCGAGAGTTTTTATTTTAATTTCTATGAGGTCTTTGTTCAGAGCAACATTGCAATGATCTGTTTGTAGATGTGTGGCGCATTTGGCCAATTGTTTGCTGTAGATGTGGGTCGGTCCATGCTCTTTGAGGAATTTATTAATGTCCAGGTGAATGATAATCCTCCAATTTCCTCTCTGCAGTTTAATCGAAGGCAACCTCTCATAGTAGATCCCAGGATTGGAATTGATCGGAGTTATTGCGAAGGGGTTGGTGATGCTTTGATAATCGCAATCATTATTAGCACAACGCCATGAGCTAAATGCATCTGAAAACAAAAATAAAGAAGGCCATGAAGACAGTGTATCTACCACCCCCCTCTTATTTTGCTTGTCGCTTCGACAAGTTTACTAATTCGTGTCACCATCTGATGGAGGGACGATTTTCAATTTGTCTGTGTGTTTTCTTATGGTTTTTCCGTTTGGCAGCTCTAACAAAACATTATTTCGGCCTAGTATGGCTTTAATTTTTAGGGGTTTCTTATAAAAGCTATCAAATTTGAAGGTACGAAGCTCAATTTTTACCCAGGCATAGGCTCCCACTTGACCCTTTAAGGGTTTAACTTATCTGTCGTAACGTTCTTTTGATTTCTTTTTTGCTTTGATTTGGTTATCGGCGGCATGGATTTTCATTTCGTCCAATTTGGTAACTAAGTCCTTAAGGTACAGGTTATAGGTATGTAATTGCTCCGCGGCCGGCAGCCGGGTTGGAAATCGGGCTAGACGACCGTAGAACAACTCGAACGGGGTGAAATTGGTTGCGGCATGAATGCTAGTATTATACGTGAATGTAGCAAATGGGGCCCGGGTGTCCCAATCATCATACTTCTCCGAGTAGGTTCTAACAAAATCCATCAATGGAGCATGACTTCGTTCAAGTGAGCCATTAGTTTGCGGATGGTAGGCTGAGGTAGTGAGGTGATGAATCCGGAATAAGCGTAATAGCCCTTCGACAATTTCCGAAAGAAAACTAGTTCCTCAATCGGAGAGATCGGCTCTACGTAGGTGCTCCGAATTGGTAGATGAGGTGTCTGGTCAAAGCATCCGCTATGGTGGGGGCTTTTAGATTGGGAATGGGTATAGCAATCAGATATTTAGTTAGGTTGCACTGCATCGTTAATAAATGACAGTTTCCCCTGGAGGTAGTTCGTAGTTTCCCTACCGTATCTATAGAAACCTTGTCAAAGGCTTCAATTGGGGTGTCCGTGATTATCATGGGCTCTCGGGTTCTGATTCTCTCAACTTTCTTTTCCTGCATATTATGCATGCAGGGCCAGTAATATCTTTGCCGGATCTTACAATACGTCTGATTTATTCCCTTGTGGCCTCCGATGAAACTATCGTGAAGATTCTCAATGATTTGCTTTCGATCTTCCAATTTAGGGAATTCTACCTGACCATAGCATACAGAGACATCGATATTGGTTCCACTGAAGATGTTGTTTATTTCTTCGATTAGGTACCCGGGGGCAATTTCATCAAGCATATCGCCTCGACGGGCAATGCGAAAACTAGTCAAATTCTTTCTCATCAGCACTCTCCGGAGACGCTATAAGGTATGTCTTACCACACTCCACTCCGTTGAGCTATGATGTTTTTCCTTTATGATCAGCGAAAATACATTATGGTTTTTGAACGGGGTAGTGATTATTTGGCCCATCCGCGGTTTGTGATTCTTCCAACCTTTAGGGTCTATTGCTCCAATTTCGGTTAGTAACGACCCCACTGCTACTGATGCTCGCTAGTGATGCAATCCCTAGACACAAAGGGCACCATATTGTCTCTTGTATACGTGAGGCATTGCCGTGACGGAGATACATTTTATTTTTTAGTACAAGAGGTAGGGTCGGAATCTGAGGAGATTTTGAATCGGAGGATGACGCGTTTTGTGAAGATTCAGGCGATGTACGTGGCGACGGTATTTCGTATTGGTTAAGAGGGCTACTTCGTTGGCACATAGAGAGGCAAAGGCCTAGGGCTTCTTCGGTGGGTTGGGTGAATTCCAATGCGATTGGGGTTTCAGGTTGATTACTAAGGTTTTCTTTTTGGATTTCTTCTAGGTTCGGGAAGTGGACGGATCGACGCTGGGGTTTTACTGTCATAGGCGTACTGTTGGCAATAGGGGTGGTGGGTTCTACCGACGGTAACCGGAGTGAAGGCAGTTTACAATTAACCATGGGGGAGGTGCTAGTTTCCCCCGATTGGCTAGCTTCCTGCTGGCAGCATTCACTAAAGGTTCGTTTAACCTGTTCTTGAATTCTTTCGGCCATAATTGAATCATCCCTAGTTACAGGGTCTATGGGGTCTAGTTCGTCTAATAGACTCTGTATATGGTCATCAACTTTTTCTCTATCTGAAAAATGAGTTGGGAGATTAATAAGTTCCTCTTCCCCTTCAGCATCGGTGATAGATTTCCCGTGATGGATCTGTATGCTTTTCTCGAAGCAATGGAAGGATTTTTGTAATTCTTCCTGGGTGAGGGTAATACGATGTGGTTCGTTGTCCTCGTCAGATTCACTTGGGGGCACGACGGACATTTCGACTTCTGTTTGGTCGATGGTTTTGTCCTCCGGATTTCTTTCATCCTCGGAAAAGGGTCGGTCTTCTTCGGATGACTATTGTCTAGTCTTAACCCACTACGACGGGGGTTGTATATAGGAGGCCGATCATCTGAGTCGGTTTCCTCCAATTCGATTCGGGTGGAGTATAATAATTGATCAGGAAGTTGTTGAAATTGGGGTCCCAAGGAGACATCGATTGGTGGGTCTGCCTTGACACTGGGTTGTCCCGGATTATCGTTGGTGGGGGGCATCTGGATTTCCTCATCCAAATGTAGATTTGGATTCGGGTTGGAAACGGCTTACGGTCGTCCATTTTGATCTTTCCCCTAGTGCACTGTGCTATGGTGCTATGATTAAGGGGTGGTGCGATCTTGCGAGTTTCGGACCCTATGGGTCGTCCGGATTTTCGTGTGGCCGTCACAGCAGGTTCGGGGTTGGAATGTAAGCGAGGTCTTGGTCGTAGGCCACTGACATCCGTCGGCGTGGTGTTTCGGGGTTAACTGTTGTTTGGCCCGATCGGTCGACGAGGGGTGGTAGGGGTGAGTTTCCTCTCCTTAAGAACCAGTATCTTTATGCCGGGTAACGCTCGATTTAAGTCCTCCTCCGATGGCTCCTCTGTTGTGTTGCGCGATAAAACGTCAGCGTTACAGTTGAGCTTCCCTGGTTTATATTTGAATGTATACTCATATCCGGTGAATTTGAACATCCATCGCATTAGCCGTTGCCCCGGATCCTTTCGGTTGTGCATCCAGTTTAAGGGCTCGTGATCAGCCACCAGGGTGGATTTTCAACCCACTAAATAAGGTCGAAAATGATTGAGTGCGTATAGTACGGCTAGGCACTCCTTCTCTGTAGTACTATAATTCTTCTCCGCTTTATTGAGGGTTCTGGATAAGTAAGATACCGGGTGGTCAGCTCTTTTCTGTTCCTGAATTAGTACGGCTCCAATAGCTTCATACGAGGGGTCTGTGGTCAGAGTGAATGGTTATGCAAAATCCGGCAGAATAAGGATCGGATCAGTACATAATTGATCCTTAAGGGTTTCAAAGGCTCTCTGTTGGGCTTCTCCGCATTCGAACTCTACGTCATTTTCGTTAAATCATATAAATGTTTAGGGATTTTGGAATAATCCCTAATGAATAAAATCTATAAAATCTAGTGAGTCCCGTGAATTCGCGGATGTTCCGTACGCCCTTCGGACAAAGAAATTCCCGGGCAGCCCTGACTTTGGCAGGGTTAGGTTCGACTCCTCGGTCGTTGATTATATGGCCCAGGAAGGCAACTTCTTTTCGTAAGAAATGGACTTTATCGGGTTGCAAAACTAGATTGGTTAGAGCGAGTCGAGAAAAGAACTGTCTTACTCTTTTGTCATGGTCAGCTAAATTGTTAGCGTGAATGATTACGTCATCCATATAGACTAAGGTTTCCTTGAAGTCCAACCCCCTTTTAATTTGATCCATGAGGCGCTGGAACGTGGCGGGAGCGTTTATGAGTCCCATCGATATTCTTTTGTATTCGTAATGTCCTCCGGGTGTAGAGAAAGCGGTCTTCCACTGATCCTCCGGTGCCATTCGAATCTGATGAAATCCTGATGACAGATCAAATACGGAAAAGTACATATCTCCTCCCAACTGATCTAGGATGTCGGTGATGTTTGGTAAGGGATAGGCGTCCCCAATCGTCCTTTAGTTGAGATCTCGAAAATCAACGACCATTCTCCAGCGAGGATTCCCCTGTGAATCTGGTTTCTTTGGTACCATCCAGATAGGAGAGTTACTAGGGTTGCTGGAGGGAGCAATGATTCCATCCCGTAGTTTGGCTTAGATGTCCTTTTCAATAAATTCTTTATGCATCACAGGATGGCGATACTGTTTGGCGTTAACAGGTATGGGGTTTTCTAGCGGGATATGGTGTTCAACGGCATTAGTACATGGTAAAGTATCTCCTTGTAGTAAGAATACGACAGGGAACTCCTGTAATAATTGATTGATGTAGGTTTTCTCCTCTGCATTGAGATTCTTTACGTCAATCAATTGCTTGAGCCGGGGCAGGTATCCCTCTTGTTGTTGTTTATTTATTACGTTCACGCGTACCACTTGTTTGGTTCTGCGAGGAATAGTGTATGTAGTTCGATCCTTGGGCTGATTCAAAACTAATGCTCTCTGGGTTGCGGGTTCGCTTGCGTTCTTTAATTAGAATCTTTTAGATTTGGTTCTGCCCCCAAGCATTGGCCTGTATGGGGATCAATGAAGGGGAGAGGGCGCATCACATCCCCACTTATCATGAGAGCATTATAGTGATAGGATATAACAGCCTGTTCACGGTTTAGATAATCTCGTCCCAATATTCCATCTTGTTCAATGGGAAAATTATCTTCTACTACCACGAAGATGACTGAACGGTCTCTCAGATGTAAGACGGCGGTACCATAGGTATCGATAGAATGGTCTCTGATCCCGGTTAACGGAATAGCTTGGTAGGTGCCCACTAGTACCTTCGCATCCAGGGATCCAATCGTAATGATACTGACAGAGGCCCCATTGTCAATCATGAATTTAAGCCATGGTTGTTGTCTTTCGGGTACTCTAATTTTGACGACCGCCGGATCATACTCACGTCCCTCAACTGGCCCGCAGGACACAAACCTGCATGATGGCGGTGTAACACATAGACTCGGTTCGGATTCGCAGGTGTGTTGTTGATAGATACTGTCGGGCTCGCCTCCTTGAGATTGGGACGAGCCTCTTGCGAGTTGAAATGACTGGTCGCGGTGGGTTGGTCATTTGTAATATTAGTTGACTGTGGAATGGAGTATCGAGGTTGAGGTTCAAAAGAGCCATTGGGATCATAGAGCCTTGGGTCCCTTCTGTCGCCCCTTCGGTTATCTCTTTGATATCCGTTATTTTGCTCTGTTGAAGGTCGAGGGTTGGTATATCCTCCCCGGAATCCGTGATTTCTATTATGACCATTATAATTGGGACCGTATCCTTCCTTCCTTGGTGGAGTTCTATTTGATGGAAAATACCGGTCTGTGGATGGGTACATATTTCCTTGATATTGACCATACGGTTCCCCATGGTTCAGAACAGTGAATCCGACCAATGGCGCGTCTAGCTGAGGTTCATATCTTGGTTCAGGACTGGGAGGCCTTTCCTCATAATAGCCGAATGTTGCCGGAGCTAATCTTTCTGGTTGTTCCATGTATCCTATAAAGGCCGGCGGTGCGGGCGGGGGACCTCTATCATCTTGCCGCTGTGGAGGATGGTAGCCGGAATATTGCCGAGGTTGATCATAGAACCGATTTCTGGGAACGTTGGCGGATAATTCCTCATTTTTCCGTTGATGAGGGTACTGAAATGAAGATCTTTTTGTTCGGGCAATATCCGAGATAGGATTCGGGATTCAATCGTTACAGCATCTTTGAATGCAGCTTCTACAGTATCCGGATGAGTAGCGTCGACGGTAGTACTAAGGGAGCTAGGTAATCCTCGTATAAAAATATCTACCGCAGCTCCTTTTACTGGAATCATCATGGCATCCGAGTACCCGTCTCCTTTATCTTCCCTTAGTGCGTTTTCTGCGCCCATGAGTAGAATGTTTAGTCGATTTCGGTAATCTCCGACTGTCTCCCCTTGTCGCATCCGGAGGTCGTTCAGTTGAGCGTAGTAATAAATAAAGGTTTTGCCTGTAGCAAATCGTTGTTTCAAGTGTCTAACCAAATCATCAACGGAATTAAATCCCACTCCATAGGTTGAATTCCGGGCAGCTCCTGGTAATCGGCGCATTACTTTTTTAAGAAATGGGGGGCGCTTATTAGCTGAAATGTACGCTGCTGCATTCCGCACATCCTGGATGAAGTCCTTTAATGGTATATTCCCGCCATCGAAGACTGGAATACTTGCCACAGCGGTCTGCATGGCCATGGTATTAGCCATGGTTACCATTAACTGGGAGCAGTCTAGAGCTGCAGTTCCAGCGTCGGTTCCCGTCATGTTGTAATTGGTATTTTCTCCTTTCTTTTTCTAGGTTATTCTATCCTTATTTGTGTATTTTTTTTGTATCCAAATTCTTCCGAAATTGGTAAAGGGAAATCGATCAATAACTTGCAGCCTCAAATTCCAACGTAGACGGAAAATGAATGTTTCTATCGGGCTTTAGAATATCTCACAAAGGGCAACTCTTCATACTGGCAAGGTAAAAATCTCACGGCCTCTCAATTAATTTTGACAAAATTATTAATTTCTCTGATTTTAAAAGGGGCAAGTGTGGCTAGAGTGACCCGACGGGGCACGAAACTAATTAGTACTTTAAAATGAAACAATTTAACAAAAAGGATAAAAGAAAAGGGTCTCAAATATTTCTCCCTTACAGTGGTTGAAGCTAATAATGATCTCAAATACCAACGTAGATGGAAAATGAGGGATCTATAGACAAGTGTCTATACTAAAAAATATCCGTGAAAAGGGCCAATCTGAACCTTTACGTTGGAGCAGTAAACCACGCTCTGACACCAAAAATTTGCTGTTACATGAGAGGTTATGTCGACTTCTCCGTAGTGGCAAATAAAAATTTTGGTTACCGCTCCAGGACATCTATCCTTCCCTTAATCTTGGGATAGATAGGTTTAACGTTTCATCTAAGGGCTAATGCAGGGTACACGATAGACTGGTGGGTAACGGGAGGATTAAAATAAAACCCACACGCAACACCTTCCAGAGAAAACTCGCATGTCCATGCTATTTGAGAATTCAGACTCATTAAGTAGTAGTTTGCTGTCTTCAGACTGTCTACGTGCCCCACACCTTGTACGTGGAACTAGTATCGCCAGGTTATTGGAGGTTTAATAATTTTTAATTTACAACCTGGTTTACTCAGCATCTTGCGTGTCTCATATCCTCTACGCGAAACGAGCATCCCCTGGCTATTTTGGGGCCTAATAATTGTTAATGTTCAATTTAGATCCGTTAGTATATCTGCGTGCCCCACACATTGTACGAGCAACTACCATATTATGGTAATTTCGAGTTAAATTAATTCTCAATTCACAACTTAGTTCCTTTAGGTCCTCTGCGTTGCCCACACCTACAATGTAGAACTAGCAGTCCCAGGCTATTTTAGAGCTGAATAATATTTAATTTTAAATTTAGTCCCTTTACTGCATCTGCGTGCCCCACACATTGGACGAGAAATTAGCATCTTCAGGCTATTTGAGAGTTCAGATTTTTTAAATAGAATTTTACTGTCTTTAAAACGCCTACGTGCCCCTCACCTTGTACGTCGAACTTCTATCGTTAGGCTATTTGTGGTTTAATAATTTGTACTTTGCAACTCAGATCCTTTTCCCGTTCGTGCACCTCACGCCTCCTCCGAGAAACTCGCATCTCCAGGTTACTTCAGTTCAGATTTTTTAAGTAGCATTTTCCTGTCTTCAAGCCGTCTACGTGCCCGTCACCTTGTATACGGACCTCGCATCGCCAGGTTATTTGAGGTTTAATAAAACAGCCACACAAAAAACGGAAGTGGTCAAACCCAGAGCACTGACTATCATATCCTCATGTATTTTGATGGGCTGATCTCAAATATGACCTTACTTTTAGTCTATCACCTCAGGATTTTGAGATACCTATAAGTCTAAAAATTTCGGGGTATCTCAATTTCAAGGTCAAATACATTATTTTTTATTAATTTATCTGTATTATTGTCTGGTACTAATTATGCCCAACATGTTCCACTTTAAATTATCTGAATATAACTTTTCTTCTTGAAGATATATTAAATTAAAATTCGTTCCCCACACCTACAACGTATAACTCGCATTCCCAGGCTATTTTAGAGCTGAATAATATTTAATTTTCATTTAGTCTCTTTACTGCATCTGTGTGCCCCACACATTGTACGAGAAACTAGCATCTTCAGGCTATTTGAGAGTTCAAATTTTTTAAATAGAGTTTTGCTGTCTTTAAACCGTCTACGTGCCCCTCACCTTGTACGTCGAACTTGCATGTTTGGGCTATTCGAGGTTTAATAACTTTTACTTTGCAACTCAGATCCTTTTCCCGTTTGTCTACCTCACACCTCCTACGGGAAACTCGCACATTCAGGCTATTTGACAGTTTAGATTATTTAAATAGCAGTTTAAATTTTTAATTTGCAACTTGGTTTACTCAGCTTCTTGCGTGTCTCATACCTTCTACGTGATACGAGCATCCCCAGGTTATTTCGGGGGCTAATAATTTTTAATGTTCAATTTAGTCCCATTAGTGCATCTGCGTGCCACACATTGTACGAGAAACTAGCATTTCCCGGCAATTTCCGGTTAAATAATTCTCAATTTACAACTTTGTTCCTTTAGGTCCTCTCTGTTCCCCACACCTTCAACGTAGAACTCGCATTTCCAGGCAATTTGTGAGTTCAGAATTTTTAAATAGCCTTTTCCTATCTTCAAGCCGTCCATGTGCGCTACGCGTTGTACGTGGAACTCGCATCGTTAGGCTATTCGTGGTTTAATAATTCGTAATTTGCAACTCAGATCCTTTTCCCGTTACCGTACCTCACGCCTCCTACAGAAAACTTGCATCTTCAGGCTATCTGTGAGTTTAGATTTTCTAAATAGCAGTTTACTGTCTTGATACCGTCTACATGCTCCACACCTTATACGCGGAACTCGCATCCCTAGGCTATTTTCGGTTTAATAATTTACAATTTACAACTTAGTTCATTTTTTCTTCTGGGTACCTCATGCCGTCTACAGAAAAGACGGTAGACACAGTAATCGATAAATGAAAAAACCCTAACAAAATAATGTATGTATGAACGAAAATTATCATTATTGGAATCAATTTTTAACGCCGTTATGGGTACGAAAAAATTTCAGAAATCCATTCAAAATTTATAGTTTGCGAGGTACAAGTGTGGTTTCCTGCCTGGTAATACTAAACATACACGAGAACGAAAGGGCACATCGTCAGACCTTGAATGTTTCTGAGTTGATGTCCGATTTCAATTCTGGTATCATTTATGCAGCAGCTGGAACCATGTAAAAAAATTGTAGACACGAACATCGTTCGGAAGT
>JAYJLV010086947.1:0-13567 GCA_036873485.1 Torymus texanus | reverse complement strand
ATTAATATCCATGTTCGCTAAAATGTTGGGAACGCGAAAAATAGAAAGAGACAGATAGATGTGTATTACTAAGGAGTTAGTGAGACAGAGATGAAATGAAGGAGAGAGAGAGAGAGAGAGAGAGAGAGAGGGGGGGGAAGAGAGAGAGATAGAGAGAGGGAGAGAGAGGAAGAGAGATAGAGAGGAAGAGAGAGAGAGAGTGTGTGATTAGATTAGATAAGATTATAACAAATTTATTAATACCTTGGGGTATAACCCCGTCTGGCACTTAAGAAAAATACAAAACTAGAAATACAACTTACTTAATAATTAGATAACAATAGATAGAGCGGTGACAAAAATATAAGAAAAATGCGCAAGTACTGAGCGTTAGCGTCGCAAGCGATAACGAGAATATAAAATAGAAAAAACAAAATAAAAAATAACAAAGAAAATATAAACAAAAAAAATATAAACAAAAAAGGCGCCTAGCGCACGGAGGTCCTGTCGAACGACATGGGGACGCTAGAGGCGAACGCGTAAGGAGTGTGGACGCTTACCACGCAATAGGGAAGGCGGCAAACCGTCTTCGTCAACTCGCTATGCCCAATCCGCAAGATCACGGCGAAAGAGCTCGGAGCGCAGGTTTCTCCTGAAAGCCATGGCATGTCTTGTGGAGAAATCAGTGATGTTGAGAGAGTTTAGTAGATCCATGGCTTCCAGGGCAAACGAGCGTCTGAAGGCCTCAGTGCGCCGAGGTGGAGGGGTGAACGCTTGTAGAGGATTTCGCTCGGAGCGCCGAACGTCAAGGTCAAAGCACTGATATTACCGTGAAGGCCTAAATACATATGAACTATTCGCGTTTCGTGCGCGCAGATAGCCAGTCTAAGTCAAGCCTGGACGGTGTGACGTGAGAGCGGCGGGTGAGGTTTTCCTGCACGAAACGAACACAGGCGTTCATGGCAGTCTCGAGCTTTTTTACCCGTGTCTTGTCAAGGTGGTGGTAGGCAGGGCACGCGTAATCAAATTGTGGAAAGACTAGTGTTTCGACAAGGTGTTTGTGCATTTGCCTCGACAAGGCGTGGCGGTAAAATCGAAGAGAAAAGAGGGAGAAGAAGACCCTGCGTGAGACACCCTGAATGTGCACCTGCCAGTTAAGTGTGGGGGTAAACGTTACTCCAAGGCTCTTTGCCTCCGAGACGTAAGGTAGCGCGTGGCCGTCAATGCGAATTGGCGTTAAGTGCTGGTGGTAAATAGCTCGCTGCCCAGGATCATGACCTTGGTCTTTGCGTGGTTCAGGAGAAGGCCGTTTGCTGTCGCCCAGTCGGCAACCGCTTAAAATCGAGCGAAAATCATTATTTTAACGAATTTTAAGGCGGAAGGAAGGTCATTAATATAAATGGCAAATAGTAGTGGGCCGAGGACACTATCCTGAGGAACACTCGAAGCAACCCGTAGCCAATCGGAAATTATGGCATCCGCATCAATGACAGCTTGGAGCCGGTCAGCGAGATAAGAAAAAACTATCTGAGGGCAGGGTTTGCGACGTTGATGGCTCTGAGTTTTGCTAGCAATAGACTGTGCAGGATGGAATCGAACGCTTTCGAAAAATCAAAGAGGATCAGGATGGTGAGCATCCTTTTGTCAATTGCATAGCGGATGTCATCGAATACCCCGGGGAGGGCTGTCTGAGTGCTGTGTCCGCGGCGAAAGCCAGCTTGTCCTGGATGGAGGATGCCATTTACTTCAAGGAAGCCTTGAAGCTGGTTGTGGGCGAGTTTTTCGAGAATTTTCGAGCACTCAGGCACTTGAGCGATGGGCCGTGTATCAGATGGCTGTATCAGAGTTTTGGACTTGGGGTCGAATTAACGCTTTTTTCCAGCTCTGCGAGAATGAAGCGTTGGCAAGCGATGAGTTGCAAAGCTTGGTGAGCGGGCCAAGAATTGCAGGGGCAGCTAGATTAAGCATTGGCATGGACAGGCCATCCCAACCTGAGGCTTTTGGAGAAGAGCCCTTGAGGGCGTCAGCAAGGTCATGCTCCGGACCAGTCGCAGATCAAAGTAGTCGGAAATTTACGACAGGTAGGTGGCGGTTTACCACAGCCGCGAAGTGAGCGTTAAGTGTGTCTGCATCGAAGGTCAGGATAGGGGATGGGAGGGTCGGTGCTGTAATGCGGAGATTGAGAAGTTCACACCATTTAACCTCTGCGCTCGGGGAATCGGACAGACGAGTGGCGATATGGTAGTTTTTCGGAGTATCTAGGGCGTTGGAGGCTTCGGCGCGCAGAAGACGGAAACGGGCGAGGTCGTCGGCGGAGCCCGAGGTACGCGCTATTCGGTACGCTTTATCTCTTTCCTTCTTTAGTGCTCGAATTTGGGAGGAGACTCATGGTTTACGGCGAGTAGATAGGATTGCACGGTGGAGGGGGGCCGTTTCGTCGAAGGCTGCAGTGATGGTAGTGGTATGCTCGCGCTCAGCGTGATCGATGTTGATGGGACATGGGCCCAGGACGATTTTCGAGGTAGGTGTGGTGGCGATGAAGGTGTTGGATGAAAGAGGCGAGTAAGATTGAAGTGCTGAAATGTGACGAGTGAGACTATGGTGCAATGCTACTGGTCTAACTTTCTTAAGGCTGCGAGTGAGAATGGATTTTGTGATTGGTGCTGGCTTCTTACATGAGAGGGAGAGATAAATAAAATCGTGACCTGCAATGAACGGGGCAGCCGATTTGCGATAGGCAGCCACTGACTCAGTACTCTTTACGAGGAAAAGGTCCAGCCACGTGTGCGAGCCACGGTGGACCTGATGGTGCGTAGGGTCAGAAGGAACGAGGAAAAGGGACTGGGAGTCAAGGAGATTTTGGAGGCAAATAGCAGGTGGAGAGCTTGGGGCGGCCATATTCATGTTAAGGTCACCGGTGATTATGACTGAATTGAAATGAGGGAGGTAGGACGAAAGGCTTTTGAAAAATTCGTGGGGGTAGGCAGCATGATGTCGGCGGTAAATAACGGCAAACAGCAATTTGGAAAAAAAGCGTTTATTTCGATAATGAGAAATTCCGGGGTATTGTCGTATAATGGATCAGAGCTAGCTAAGATGTTGACAGAAAAGCGATCACGAACATACACGCCGACGCCACCACCGCCCATACCCTCTCGAGCGACATGAAAAAAGTTAAAGCCATCGAGGCTGAGGTGCGAGTCACTAGCACCAGGTTCTAGCTTAGTCTCAGAGATTGCAATGGCATCAAAATAGGAATCAGCCACCTCAGCCTCGAGGAGAGCGAAATGAGAAGGGTATAGGCCGTTTACATTAATGTGGCCGGCTGCGAAGATTTCGGCTCGTACAGCAGCGGAGGCGCGGTTACACGACCGTCGAGACGGCGTCCTGGTCAACGCTACGAAATCCGCTTCGCTGAGAATCGGAATGTGTCGGACATTTCTTGTCCGACGCATAAATACGGTGAGGTTTTTGACAACGTGACGTTGGTGACCGAGTGTTTGATACACAGCTAACGCGCGCTTTAAGAACTTGTGGACGAGGTCGGGCCACAGCGCGTTCACAAAAAGTTTGGCCTCACCTCCATTCCCGAAGATAGCCTGACAGTTCAGTCTTTACAAGGCTGGAGTTTTTCGCAGGATGTCATCTCGAACGGCCGGGGATGACAATGTAAAGACGAGCGCGCGCGATTGCACTGCTAGTTCAGGCGCAGATTCAGTAGGCTCCTCATTTTGCTCGGCACGGGCTGGCGGGTTCCACAAGCGCCAGCTAACGACGTGCGGCACATAAAGCTCGAGATTTAAGGCAGTCAGGAGAGTTGCAGCGAGCTGCATGGGTTCGTACACAACGGTTTGGGGGATGCCTCTTACTACGATTTCGCGCGGGTCCTCCAGTGAACGTTGTTGTTTTATGGCCACCTTGTTAGCAGTGGATGCACGCGCAAGATCTGAACGCATCGCGGTTAGTTCTGTGTTGAGCTGGGTGCTTAGGGCCTGTTGGTTGTGCTCCACCGCATCAACTCGAGAGGCGAGGCCGTTTAGGATGCACGTATTATCGGCTAAATGACGCGCATTTTCGACTTGAGTTCGATTTGACTTGTTAAGCATTTCATAGAAGTACTGCATATAGGGGGGACTCAGTATCTCTTTCATTCTCTCGTCAGCAGCTCTCTCGTCAGCAGCTCGTTCAGTGTTGAAGGCAGCTGCGTCACCTGTTCCTGTGTGGTCCATTTCCTCCGCGGCTGACGGTAGGCCCGGCAGTGATTCTTCAGCGAGGCTTGAACAGTGAGCCTTAGACGCGGGCACAACGGATGGAGGGAGTCGATGCCCGCCTCTTCGCAGTGTGCTGACCAGCAGTTGGCGTGGCTGACTGCGCTGGTTCGATGGGACAAGGCGGTGATGGCTGCTGGGGTGCGATGACAGGCCGGGCTGTAGATGTGCTGGTACTGAGAGAGACGATGCCGTCGGTGGCAGCCGCACGGCTGGCAATGCACTTGTTGCAGAGCTGCAGCGGGTCGGACCGTTGCTAACAATACGCTCGAAGCAGACAGGGCCTGTCTCGCAGACATACGGTAGCAGAACGCAAACGATTCGAGGCTTGGGCCAGCGCCAGTAGCGTGAGAGGCAGGCACGGGAGCCGAGAGCGTGCGTATATACACCTGGTAGGCTAGCAGCGGTCGATAGTGTAGATCTCGGGTAAGTGACCAAGCGCGAGCACAAGCAGGACAGCGACGATGGGGGCGCCTGATACGGGCTGTACAATAACGCGCGCAAAGCCGAAAATGTCGACTGGCCCAAGCAGAAAAGATGCGCAATTTAATGCTGACTCACGATGATTTGCAGACTGCCAAAACTGCAGCTCGCAAGATGCGTGGGCAAAGAAGCGGGCAGCAGTACGGCATTATCTCCTCGCTGGTGGCACCGTGGCTGTCAGCAATGAAAAAGCAGTAGACGGGTGGGCCGGGAGCAGCCGATGCGCCACGAGCGATGCAGATTGCAGTGAAGCGGTGCAGCAGTGCAACCGTGCGTGAGGGCCAGAATGACAGGTGGATGCGACCGAAGCAGGCTGGTACCGGTGCAGCAGGACAACAGGCAGTACGGGACGTAGGATGCTAGCAATTTAGTCCAGGTGCGGTGACGGTTGTAAGTTAGATCGTCAGTGCACGTTCAAAAAAAGAGAAAGTCTGGGCACCTTCTCCTGCATATAACTTGACTTCGAGGAGTAAAAACGATCAGTTGAGTGTCAAAGATGTGGGAGCCGAAGCAGAACACGTCTTGACTTACCAGAGAGAGTGAGAGAGAGAGATAGAGACAGATAGGTAGATAAATGTTTATTTCTGTACAGTGTGTTGTACAAAAGATTAATAGTTAGAGTAGTATAAGCAGTAAAATAATAGCAACATTTAGTAAGCAGAGCTTATATGAAATGACCCTCTCAATGTCTCAGTTGCAAAGCCACGAATAATCAAAGGCTGCATATACCCCCTGACAGGTCGAGTGGCAACTCTGAAATTAAAATAATCGAGAAGATAAGGTGCGGTCGTATTGAACATTTTGCGTCGAAGATTCGCGGAAAAGTATTCTCTACGCGCCCTGGTAGTTAACCAGCCAAGCTCGCGCCTGTAAGGAGTGATTGTTCCCATCTTCATGGTTAACAAGGAATTGCCAGAAAGATGGGAGAAAGTAGTGACTAGTGATGGGGAATATTTTTAGTTACATGCTTTTTACTACATACTTTAAATAAAGTATCAATTTTCCCAAAAAAACAGTGAGAACTTATTCAAGGTCCCAATAGTTGTATCTTTTGACAGAAAACCCATTGGCCCAAAAGCCTTTACGGTGCTTGTTTTTATGATAAAAGAAGTTCCCCGGCAAAGTTCCAGGAAAATCCGTGACCCAAACTCCTTGGTCCAGTACAGAGTAAGAGGTAACTTTCCACTCTAATGAATAAACATCGCAATTCACTTGGGGATTGCTTTGTTTTGCAAGATACATATTTTACTTGTAATACTTTTCCTTCATTAACAAAACTTTTTTATAGTGATTTAATTATTTGGAAAGTCGAAGGCTATAAACTTAATCCACACGTGGTCCCACACTAGACCTGGGGGGAAACTAGCTAAAAAATAATAAGCAATCTCATAATATCATATGATATAATTAAGAAATGTTAGATATAAATAAAATCACTTAGAAAAAGAAAGAATATTTTCTTGACATATTTTGGACTTTTTGTAATTCCCTGAGAATTGATTATTTTATTTTATAGTAGATACGAAATATTTTATTGAATTTTTCATAATTTTATTATTTTTATTATTTTAAATACTTAATAAGTAGGAATACATGCTGTAAAAAATAATGGTTATTATTATTTCAGGTAAAAGTTGTAATACTGGACTATTTAATTCAACTTTATCAGTGCGCTATGATGCACATACAGCTGATGCAACGTGGATATGCGTTTTCTGTAAAAGAGGACCGCATTACATTATTCCCAACGATACATCTATACCTCAATTAAACGTATGTTACATTTATATTTTACGTTATTAAAAATTGAACTATCTGAAGCCATGGACTTCTAAAAGTAGGTGTCCAAATCTAGGCCTCGTATATCGATTATCTCTTCTGTGCCCAGTGTTCTGAGTATTCTGAATTATTAAATTCTTATATCACTGTAGCTGTAGTGTTTTAAAATCCACCTAAAATTTCAAATTCCCATTGATGTGCGAGTTACTGACGGTAGATTTATTGCATTCAAACTTAATGCTGAGAATTTAAATGAATGTTATTCAGGACTCAAGGAAGTGTTTCAGTTCGAAAAACTAAAAAGGAATTTATATATTCGACAGTTATATTTTATTTAGTATAAAATATGTTTTTACTATTTTTCTTTTGATTACGTTTATTTATTTTTTTATGTGTATGTCTCGGAGGAACTGGGTGTAATTAACTACTTACTACTTTATTCCAAGTTCTGATAAATTGCCTTTTTCAGTCGGTGATACTCAATACATATGTATGAGGCGTTTCACGTCAACTCACCGAGTGCGGCGTGCGATAGTTAACATAACAACATATAACTCTACGTCTCGGCGCATCGACGCATCGGTCAGCCACGTCCACTTTATCGCTGCCTACGGAACGCACTGCGCAGCTGCAAAGACAAAGGGCAAGATAAGAAGACAATGAAGATCATACTTTCTTACTCTGCTCTCGCACCGACGACTGTCAGTCACTGTCGAGCATTCAAGCTGTAAAGTCATACATTTTAGTAAGAGCCTTCAATAAACGATTGCGTTCTATAAACTCTCACCTATTGTTGAGTGCGTGTACCTGTGTGTTCCTCTATTTCCCAACACCATCGGACAGCTTCCACTTAACTGGCGCTTCGCAGACAGGGTTCCGTGAGGTTGCTCAACAAATTCTTCTCCAAACTGCTGGACGAAAATCATCACGGAAAAGCAGTCGGTGTTTCAACTCCGTCGTCGTATATCCACACCTACATCAACTTTGAAGCCCACCTATACGCAGTGACTCACCTGGAATCATCAAAGCATAAACAACAAATAGTAAGTCTTTGGCATTCCTTAATTCCCACCTAACCATATCCTTATAAATACGATTGAACGCGGAAAATAAATAATAAACAAAAAGCGCAATGGTAAATAATCAACAACAAGCAGATCAGGAAGCAAATCAAGCTTCAATCTCGATGGAACAATTTAAATTAAGATTAACTATATGGCACGAAGCCATCCCCGTGTATGAAGGAGGTACGAAGCTCCTGTCACATTTTTTACAGACATGCGACAAATTTGCCGCGAATCTAGCGACAAATGATGCCGTGTTGCGTTAAACGATGCCTTATTCGATCTTATAAAGTCTAAAATCCTAAGAAAGGCATTAGATTTAATAGTTACTAATAACTCGGCAACGTGGGCCGTGTGCAAGACTCTTTTGATAAATCGGTACAGCGATCCTAGCTCAGAAGATTTATTATTTAACAAATTAAGTACATGCCATCAGCGACCTAATCCAACATACGAAAGTTACGCTGATAAGATTAAACATAAATTAAATAAAATAAAATAGCACATACTGCTACATAATGAAGATCAGAATTGAATTAACAGGATTTCGAACAAAATATTAAATACAAAAGTTGTCGATCATAATAATACAAAACTTTTTTCTCATAAACATTTTTCATACAATCAATTCCTAATCAGCTAAACATAAATCGATTTTATACAGCTAAACGTAAAAAATGACCAATTTCGATTATAACTCCATTGGATTTTACTTTATACAAATACATTACTAGCGGGCGCAGATACGCTAGCGGAGGCCAATCAACTCAAAGACGATATGACGAGATTGGGGGGCGGATTTCCACTCAGAAAATGGAACGCCCATCACTCATCGATTATATCAAATATCACCGAAGATTATCTTGCCTCTTCGCAGCATCGTACATGGCAGCACCTGGATACCTTCACCGTGCTAGACATCATGTGATGGCCATCTAATGATGTTTTTTCTTTCTCGCTAATCGCCCAGGTTTATGATCTTCTGGGCTGGATCATGCCAATCATTATAAGTTTTAAGATATTTATGGTAGACAAATGGAACAATCTCTTTGTATCTCTAAAGCAGCTGCAAAACCTTTCAGTGTCACGAGGTGTCGTGCCTCTACGTAAGAACGCACCAACAATGAAGTGGTACCGAACTCTATATTACTTGCATCAAAATCGAAAGTTGCACCTCTCCAGCACGTCTCGCTGCCTCGTTCGGAGCTCTCAGGATCTCATTTACTCGTTCGTCTCACAAGGCGAATCCAAGATACTCTCACCCTTTGGTCAAACTCTATAGTTATATTATCATAGATCCGGGAACATCCCTCGGTCTGGAAAAGGTATGTTGCCAACCGAATCTCTGAAATACAAACTACTCTACCTCATGCCTCATAGCACCACATCGCTGAGAAAGAAAATCCTGCTGATGGCGCTTCTCGCTTCTCGTGGCGTTTCACCTCACACGGTGCTCCTGAGCTTGTTTTAATGGAAATTGATTGTCATTCCAAAATTCGTAGATTTATTATTTCTGTACTAATTATGGATCAATTTAAGCTAAAAATAAAAAAATCTAGTCGGTGCTTTTTATTATATAAAAAAATACAATTTTTTGGAACAAGTTTTGAATAATTAATTTTTATATGGGTAGAAGGATAATGAGGATATCAAAAAATCAATACAGGTACAAGTATACTTCAAACAACAAATAAATTTATTTAATCATTTTAGTATCTAACGAAATATTACATAAATAATTGTAATATTATGCGTAATATGTAATAAATAATATATAATAATAACTTTTTTATATACAATAAATCAAAAAACTTATACATCGAATAATTAATTTTTATATATCAATAACAATGCATGTATATTTTAAATAACAATTATATTTAAGTAATCGAAGAATCAACAAGCTTGCCAAAATAATTTTACGTATGAAAACACATGCATCATGATCTACGAATTATTCAATAACTTCCGTTTTGTTTTTAATACCTTCCATGAAATGTATACTCATAACTTGTTAAATATGCGTGTATAATTTTCGAATTTCGTCAAGAATATTTAGTCTACTGATAGCGCTTGAGAGTTACACTTCTAGTATTCTACTCTTAAAAAAGTGATGGATGAAATCTGTCATCAGAATAAGACTGTTTTGATTGACTGTTGTAGACTCATTAGATTGGTCTATACAAAATAGGCGTGAAAATCTAATATATTGGAATTTTCAAGTTTATAAATATTTAAAATTGAATAATTAAAATAGTATAAAAAAAAATTCATTGTCATATTTATCAAATTTATGTTATTATCGTTTAGTTTAAACTGATTGACAGAAACTTTTAAATTGTAACTAAATTGATCGTGTGCTCATAACCTCATAAATAAATAAATGAAATGATGAAAGCCAATACGCGCGAAGCGCGTTGAATCAGCTAGTTAAAGTAAGAAAACTGTGATTATTTGTAGTTCTTTTTTGACAAATATGTTTTAGCTTCACTAAAATTATACTTTTTGACAAATATGTTTTTCCCAGATTATAAAAAATCTGAGAACCATGAAAAAATTGTTACAAACTATGTCTTCTATGTTTACAAAAGTTAAAAAAAAAATGTTTATAATTACCCAAACAAAAACATTAAAACTAAATAAGTGCTGTAAAAATTATTATCATGTATTGTGCCAAAAATATGAAAAAATGTTACATAGCGCCTCAAAAGCCAATGAAACAATAGAAATTCCTTGAAACTTGCCAATATTTTTACCGGTTTAATGACAAGCTCAAGTTCACATCCTTGTACGTGGTGTGATTCTTTCATGAATAAATTCGATTCTTGTGGTTCATATAGAAGAGTAAAAAATTGTATAAAAAACTATGTAAATTGGTATAAATCTGGAAAAACGAAAACTAATGCTGAACATTTTATGAACTTCGTTAACGTTCCAGTTTTCACAGGAGATGAAGATATACTTATTCTTGATATTATTCCACCTCCAGAATTGCATTTGCCACTGTTTGTTTGAAAACTAACAGAAGATTAGAATATTATAGCGACCAAACCACAGTATCAACACACTCAGACTTTCAAAGACGTGGGATCGCTATAAAGTATTGGATATTCATCCTCAATATCTACAAAAATTATTACGTGGCTTATGTGATTATAATACCTCTTATTTATAAGTTTGTTGATTTATTGTATATAAAAAAGCTATTATTATACAATTATTTATGTAATATTTCGTTAGATACTAAAATGATTAAATACATTTATTTTTTTACACTCCGGGCGCGAAATTTGGTTTCGCATGCATGTTTAGCGGGCGGGAATGTACTATTTCGCGCCCGCCAAATAGGCATGCGAAACCAAATTTCGCGCCTGATGTGTCAAAATAGTTATTTTCGATACAAGTGCGAAAAAGTTATTTTATCCTCGTGTGGACGTTTGCGCCCGAGCGAAGCGAGTATCGAACACTATTTTTTTACACGACGTGTGAGAAGCTCAATTTGGTGCATGCTTTTTTATTCGAGCGTGCGAGAAATCGAACTTCTCCCACGGAGTGTGCAAAAATAGTATGTGTACCTCGGGCCCTAAGGGAATTCTTTCACTCGTGCCCGAATCCCCTATTTCGCGCCCTTGGTACACAATGTACTATTTTGTTTGAAGTATACATGTACCTTTATTGATTGTTTTTTATCCTTATTATTTTGTACCCATATAAAAATGAATTATTCAAAACTTTATAAAAAATTTAATTATTTCATATAAAAGAAGCGCCGACCAGATTTTTTCATTTTTAGCTTAAATTGATCCATAATTAGAACAGAAATAATAAATCTAGGAATTTTGGAATGACAGTCAAATTCTATTAAAAGAAGCTCAGGAGCGACGTGCCCAAGAACTAATAGGTTCTCCTCTCTGCTTGCATGGGCCTTCGTTTTTGTGTTCTCCAACAGCTGACTAGCATTCGGATAGTGACTATGTCTATCAAGCAAACTGCTACGAGAGAAAATACTCGACAGTTGACGCCATAGTCACTTAGCCACGAGAGTCCGAGCTGCTGCTAAGATTCAGTCACCTGGACCTGCCTCGTGAATTACAGCTGTCTCAATTCATCGTTACAAGCGCTCATCAAAATACGCTACGCGGAGGTGCGCAGTTGATGCTCAGCCACGTACGTCAGCGGTTTTGGATCGTTCGCGGACGTCAACTGGTAAGGTCTATAATCTTCAAATGTCTTTGGTGTTGGCGATTACGTGCAACTCCAACCTGACACCTCATGGGTAACCTACATTCGTGACAAGTGCAACAATATCGACCGTTCCTGCATGCTGGTATCGACTACGCAGGTCTAATCAATCTCCGACTTCCAAAAAGGCGTGGTACTCGCAGCTAGAAGAGCTACATTGCCGTGTTTATCTGTTTGGGTATCTGTGCAGTCCACTTGGAAGTCGCGTCCCGATGTTCTACGGATGACTTTCTTAATGTTTATCTTCTTCAACTCTAAAAATACCTGTTTCTCGATTAAACTGTTGGCAACTGCTCAGACAAATGTACGAGCACTTTTGGCATTGTTGGTCATCGGAATACCTGCAAGAACTTCAATACCGCTTGAAGTGCCGTGCCTAAGCCAAAGATCGGTAATCTTTGCCTTATTCGACTTGACTTTCAACCGCCTTGCAAATGACCGCACGCACAAATAACCGATGTTCGGCCTGGGGCTGACGGCTTAATACAAGTTAAGCTACAATTATTTCAATTGTAAATACTATGTCATAACTATCAAGCCTCTTCCTCTTTCTTCTCTTCTACATAATGACTTTTATGAAGAAGTAAATTAACATGCTTCTCTTTCTTATAGAATGTTACAGGGGTCCATCACCATTCAAATCTTCTTCTGAAAATGGCCTATAAAAAATAAATTTCAATTATTATTAATATTTACAATTTATATGCGGAAAATATGTTCAATTTTTGATAACATAAGAAAAAATGTTACTTACTGTGTCCCAATAGATAGACTATTATAAATATAAGCATTGCCTTCACCTGCAGATTCAGGAAGTTAATGGATTTTCACAGTATTAGTCTCAAACTGTTGATATTTTATGTGACATAGGGCTGCAGAGTCGTACGTGACAAATTTATTTGAATAAATAATTTTCTATAGCCAACAACTGATAAAAACTCTTAAAAAAATTTATAGTTAATTTCGTACACCCTTCTCTTCTCTAGAACATGGAAGAGTATTGTTCTTAGCTTAAAATATTTTATATCTGGAATAAATATTGTGTTACCTTATTATATGGCCCTTCAGACTTGTAAGCTATGAGCATGTTTAGCAGCAACAGCTAGAGCTTCATCAGTCAGTCATACGTTTTTTACTGGTTCAACATAAATTTCTTAAGTTCTTGATGAAATTTTAGCACATACTGAGATAAATCAAGAAGGTGTTGAGAAATTTCAAATGTAAAATGCATACTTCCAAGTCAGTTATATTATAAGTCCATTTCACTACTAACTTCTATTGATCTTCTAAGAATTTCTGATCTCCTAAACTTTTCACTTTTCCTTCAATATTCTATTTCATATACAGGGTGGGGAAAAAATATGGAAACCTCTGGAAAACTTTTAATGATAAAAAAACATGAAGGTTATATTTTAAGTAGTTTTCAACGAGGAATTCAATGATGACCTTGGATTAGACCTTGAACCTCATTTTCCTTAAAACGTGACCTTGATTATTTTCTTTTATAACTAATCCTGCTACATTTCTAGGGGTTTCCATACTTTTTCCCCATCCTGTATAACAGGACTTGTAACATAAAGAGAACACGAGTCATATACACGGTGACCCATTTTAATCGCCGCACCCGGATTTCTCGGAACGTAAGCCAGATAGAGAAAAATGGTTCAGACAAAAGTTATAGGGGACAAAGGGGGCCACATAATGGCGCTAACGTCTTTGACCTTGAACTTGACCTTTGAGGTTATTTCAAGG
>JAYJLV010086896.1:0-13572 GCA_036873485.1 Torymus texanus | reverse complement strand
TCGCTTCGCTCGGGCGACAAACCTCACACTCGTGCTAGAATCAACACTTTCGCACTTGTATCGAAATATACTATTATGATAATTAATTATTTATTTGATCCATTGCACAAAAAGTAACAGATATTTTAAAATATCATTGTTATATGTTGTCTATGGATTAATCTACTTTATTTTATGAAAGTATAACAATAGAGAAATAGTCATTTTATTAAGAATAAGTAATTTGTTACGAATGAAATCTCTTACAAAAATTCCAAAACAAATTCTAATCTGACCTAATTTCATTTTTTTTCTTCTTTATATCATACAAACTTCGTACCAAAGTACAATTCAACATAGACAAGAGAAGAAAAAAAGAACAAGACGTCAGACAGACCGAGCGTCAGACGAAGTATTCGGCAAGGAATAAAACTTATAGTAATACACAATTCCTTTCGCAAGTGAAACACTCAACTTCTCCACTTAACCACTCGCTCCGGATGAATTCAACTTTTCCGCACGTATGTACAACGTCGAACCACCTCACGTGGTACAGTAAAAAAAAGACCCAAGTTCTCTAGCAGTAAAAGAAAATGAAAGCAAATGTAGCAGCACCAATGCGGCAGAATCAAATGGAAAAGGAGCGAGAAGTGGCGCCTTGTGCTTCGTGGCGTGCGCACGGGACCCGATAAGATATATCGCCATGCGGAAGTGGAACGGTATGCGCAGAAAGTGGAGCGCCATATAGCCAAGCTACACACATACAGCGGTCTTATCTCGCTTGAACATGTATATATATATGTATATACATACACGCGTTCTTATCTCGGCGCGATTTCCCGAGCCTAGAGAGAGAAAAAGAGAAGGTCCAAAAGAAGCTGCCCCCTTTTTTCGCTACTGGTCCTTTCAGATAAATTGAGTCGGTCCCGGGAGTGCGCTGAAAAGCCGTTGGAGTATGACGGGAGGTTGTGAAATTTTGAAAATAGCTGGGATACGTGCAGTGTAATTAGGTGCGATGCGGTTGGTGAGTATAACAGATTCGTAGGTGATGGAGAAATTCAAAATTTATCGGTATCATGGTCGCTTTATGTTATGGTAAAGAAACCAGCGTTCTCTAATAAAATGAAAATTTTTAGTTTAGATTTTCTAAAGAGTAAACGTGTACAATTAATTACATAACTTATATGAATGTTAAATCGTTAACGAACCGAAATACCAGGCGTTAGCTCCGAAACACCGAAATTCCAGTGACAAACAACAAAAGTCGCCCAAACACCCAACGCAAAATTACGGCATTCGAGAACCCCTACCGACCGAGATTCTCCCTTACGCAAATAACACACACTCTCTCTCTCCCACTCTTGTTCCCTCGTGCGCGCGCGCGCTATTTAATGAAAATTCCCCGCGCAAGTATTTTCTCGAGCACATTGTGTCCCGTTCGAGCGCTCTGCAGTCGTGTGACCCGAGACTCTCTCTCTCTCTCTCTCTCTCTCTTTCTCTCATTCGTCCTCGTTTCTAATAAACTCGTCCTACCAAACCTCGTGCGGGTACTTTTCTCTTTCTCTTTTGCAGAAAGTGTCGTTGCGCATCGTCGTCGTCGCTATGAAAAAATGCAGAGGGATGGTAGCTATAGCACGCATAGAGCTGAAAGCAGCCCGATGTCTTGCCTCTCGGCGCGCGTAATCTCCTCTGATTGGGTCGTCGTGTACTCCTCGTCGTAATTTGAATTTCGCGTAATCCCTGAGCGCGAAAGAGGAGAGGAGAGGGGGAGGGGGGGATTGGAAGGGGGTAGAGGTTAGGTAGGAAATAAAGAAGAGAGGGAGATGCGAGAGTCGTTCGGTATCGTGAGCTGAATCGTTGACTGAGCGACGGTTTTTTGTAGAGAGGAGCTTTCAAAGAAGTGTCTGATGTTTCTTTTCGTCTTTTTTGGGCAAGTGGTATTATTTACTGTTTATTTTAAATAGATTTATTAGGCAACTGTATTTTTACTTTACCTGTTAATTCTACCTTTATGGTTCAACGTTGTTTTTCGGCTAATATGAATTTTTGTAAAAATTGTTGTATTTATTCGTTTAGTAACATATTTCCGTAGCGCTCTTAATATAAAAAAAAAATAAAAATATTATTGAATAGGTTGTTTACGAATAATGAAGTAGAATCATTCATAAAAATAGAAATATTCAGAAAGTCTATGATAAAACTGCACATAAAATTGTCACGACTCTATAAACTTTCTCAAGTAAACATAAATAATATAAAATTTATGCCTGTCCACTGACTATTATTACTTGTATAGTTTCAGATGCTCTTTCGTAATATGGAATACATCTTATGATCTACTAATATTTTATCTAGAATTCCATACCACCGTTTTCGTCGCCAACAACCACAATTTTCAATTGCATCGCTATTTTACTCGTGTTAACTCGATAACATACTTGACGCTTTGAAATATAACAAAATATCACTACAACAGCAAAAACTATTATTATCCACATAACTAAGTTACAAAAAAAAAAATACATATATATCAGAATAATGCAAACCACTATTCCTTGAAATAACTCATGAAATATATCTCCGCGAAAAACATCAAACACGTAAAGTGTGCGCACGTGCACCACCGGCTCTCCTACTTTCATGCGCCTCGTTGGCGCATCCTTAATAAGTTGGCGAACTCCTCTCTCTCTCTCTCTCTCTCTCTCTCTCTCTCTCTCTCTCTCTCTCTCTCTCTCTCTCTCTGTCCACTCTCCAACATCCACACATACGCTCATCTATCCTTTGAAATATCCCCTACTGCAAACTACACACATACACCGAGAAAGCAAGAGGAGACGCGTTCGCGACAGCCGGGCAGCAAGTTTAGATGAAATTTCGCTCGATACTCCTTCTCCTCTTCCTCCTCCCTCCCCCACCACCACCGCATCTCTAGTGAGTTTATTACTGGGTTAAGACACTAGGGAATTCTTCGCGCGATCGAAATTGTTCGCGCGACTTCATCCCCCTGCGCGCCTCGAGTGGAGACTATCGACAAGTATTTTTCCCTCCTACTACTCTCTCTCTCTCACTCTCTCTCTCCTCCACCTCCTTCTCTACTCCTCGAGTCCTTGTTTACGCCACTCGAACGAGCGCTTTTTCAAAGCCTTTTTAGGCAAAACTTTCGCGCCCCCCCCCACGCGCACGCGAACACACTCGAAAACCGATCGATCCATGCTCTCGTAGCGTGAGAGTTTTATAACGAGACACATACATATATACATATATGTATATATGTATGTGTGTGGGTGTATGTATGTGTGAGGAGAGGAGAGGTTGTCTGGCAGAGGCGGAGGAACTTTATTAAACGGGATGACATTATGTCGGGCTTGGCTTCGGCGCGACGTCTCGAGATTCAATTTTCGGTTCGTCATCGCTCCAGGGCTTGCGGTGCGACGACGACGCAGCCGCGGAAGACGCGCCGTCGTCTTTTTCGTTCTCGCGTGCGCGCGCGGCTTTTTCTGGAAATACTTTTTTCTTCTTTTATTTTTTCTTTTTTTGAACTTTCCATGAGAGCACTCGAGTTTGGAGATACCTGCAGATTTGTAATTTTAGCTTTTGTTGAAAGAACTCGAGTTTTATTGAAGATATTTTTTAAATGAACTTTAGAGATGCTTTTAATTTTATAGTTGGTGTTCGGGAACGATTTGTTTGATCACAAAATTAAAGTTTAAAATGGCTGATAGTCTAATTGAAGCTAAGGTATACGAATCAATTATCTTTGTTTTCTTACAAACTCGAGCAGAAAATGAATAAGTAATGTCTCATTTCATTACAGATGAATAATTGGTTTCCATGACAACTGAATTCCCTAAAAGTCTGTTCCTCCGGTTTCTCGCCATCGATTGGAAATCAGCTAAGAGACAGCTGCTATCGCGGATAAATAAAACGATGATATCCGTGTTCGCGATCGATAACCGGATTATAAAAAATATTCTTTTAATTTAATTTTTGTAAAAGCATTAAAATTTTAATAAAGTTAAACATTTGTGTTAGAATAAACTGTTTCGCAATACATATACTAAATGCCTGGAATCATTTTTCTTCATTTTCTTTTTTACTGAAATTATTTACCACTGTTTTACTCAAATAACGATTATTACGAGTAAATTGTTATTGTTATAATCCATTTATGATGAAAACAATTACGTGAAAAATAAAATGGATAGCTTCACTTTTCATTAATTAAATCAAATGAATTTTCCTCAATTAATATATATGCTACAATGAACGAATATTGTCTAAAATAAATTTCTATGTAATAATAATGCTGTAGACAGAGTTTCCGTTGTGCTAGAACATCCACTGTAACTATTTATTCTCCCTCGCAGCTGTCATGTTGCTGTCAAATTAATTCAGTTAAATTTAAACTACCGCACAAAAAAAAA
The DNA here is from genome assembly GCA_036873485.1 of Torymus texanus. Classification (NCBI taxonomy): domain Eukaryota; kingdom Metazoa; phylum Arthropoda; class Insecta; order Hymenoptera; family Torymidae; genus Torymus; species Torymus texanus. Next base: position 9,169 of record JAYJLV010086896.1, on the reverse strand, counting down.
AATTTAACTTAATTGCTTTGGATATTCTACTTACATGTCTCGAGCGAATGTTTATATTTGTTTTTCATTTGCCGGGTAGCGCTACGACGCGAGACTGAAAGCAGTGGTAAGTTCTCATTAACGAAAGAATACTGTAATTATGTAATTCGTACTGTTCTATTATAAAATAAACTTTATGATCCATCAAAAGTAAAAATAAATACATCTCATTACCATGTTGCATATAAATTAAAGTACATATTTCTTTTCCTCATCATATGAAACCATATCCTCACATCACACACTCATATTTTCGTCAAATCCATCGTGACATTTCGCCATTCATCAAACCCATCTTTACCACAAATTAGATTCACTTCATTACCACCTTTTTACTCCCTCAACAACAACAACAACAACAACGAAACCTCGTTTTTCCAACATCCTGGCGCTGCAAATTTTAAACCCCGCTCGCACCGCTTCGAGCAAAAAGCACGATAATACCTGGGGCTCCGCGTGCACAGGGAGCTATGACAAAAGCTAATTGGTCGACGTTCTCGCGCGTATGCCGTTAATTGGTCCCACGGGTCTCGCGATTTTATCGCGAATCGTTAACTCCTGCCTGTGCAATGTACGAGCGGGCAAATATGAGCTCTATATACGCGCATAGCCATAGGATCTTTATACGCGACGCGTGGACTGTATTTGCGTGATTTTCGATCTGGTGTATAGTGTCGATGGATCGATCGAAGTTTTAGTATACCCGATGCTGTAGACGAAAGAGTATTAGGTATGATGATGGTGAATGTGTCTGTTATATAACGTTCAACGTTTTCGAGAAGTTTTTGGGAAAGTATTATATATAGTAGTACGTGAAATTTTGTTTTTGTTGGAGACGAGGTGGCTTGAAGAGGATGGCGTTAATTACATCGTGTCTTTTTAACGACTTTTTAAGGTGTCGTCGCGTTGGTGTGAAGTTATGAGCGAGGTAAGTGGAGTTCCGTTTAACTTTTCCAGGATTTATCGTTCTGGGCACATATTTAAGTTGAGTTTGGTGAAGTCTTTGTATGACTTGCAGCATGTACTTAGGAACAATGCACACGTGCGCAGACGCATGCGCGCGCGCGCCTCTAGTTTGCTACGTAGAAGACCAACATATTTATTGAAACATAAATATAATATCTACCTTACTTCGCTTTCTAGTTTTCTATGAAATTCAATTCATTATTGTATTTCCCTTTATTTTCTCACTTTCTAAGCTTTCTTAAACTACCATACTTGTAACGATAACTTAAGAAAATAATGAATTCGTGGTTATCGATAACTATGTAATCTTACAATTTACCAAATATATATATATACGAAAATAACATATCATCACGTAACCACTCGAAAAGAAAAAAAAAACCCTCGATCATCTAAGTACCTAGCATGCATGCGCGCACCTACAGTAAAATCAAGCTATTCAAATTGTAACGTGCTATACCTGCTAATTTGCCATTCAAAAACGCTGCAGCTCGCTCACTCGCACGCCCTCGTTACCCATCATTTACCTAAGCTCGCGGACGCCGCGCACGGCGAGCTCTAATTCATTTGTCTCGCGCGTATATCAAGCCGCCCGCGCGCGCGCGCGCTTAAATATTCCAGTCTTATACCGGCCGTAGGATTAACGCTTTATAGTCTTCAGTCGCTTTAACTGCGCGAACGCGCGCGAGAGAGAGAGAGAGAGAGAGAGAGAGAGAGAGTGAGCTTGCAGGCTAGACTTTACACAGCGTATAATCATTAACCGTCGCGAGAGGAGGAGACACAGGCTCTGTCGGTCCTTTGAATATTGTTGCTTCGTTGAAGGGGTATAGAAAAGGGGGTTGATTTCAGGGATTTCGGAATTTGTTTTCAGGTATAGTGGCTATTTTTTTTTTTTTTTTTTTTTTTACGAAAGAGTTAGATACAATGTAAGGTGTTTATGAATTTATAGCAAAAATTGAAACTCTTTTGGCAGGGTTATTTCTTTATTTTATTAGCGAAACATAGGATTTGGACTATATATGGTTGATAAAGAAGTTATATTTATTTTGGTATTGTATAGTCAATTAGGAACGAATTATTTACTGATTGAATTATATTAAAAAATAAGACAATTACGGTTCAACGAATAACTCGACTTTTATATATTATGTATACGAAGAATACGAATGATATTAGTACTGTAATATCGATTTTACTGCAAAAGCTATTCGAGAAACGTCCAATTTCTTTTTTAAAATAAGTGATATACCCGAAATAGAACGTGGAAATGCATTCGAATGTTTCGAGTATTCCTTATATATGCACTCGCGCCATAAACTATTCAGTTCTCCAAACAAAAATCAACTTTCCGTTGAAAGTGAATAAGTATTTTATACTGTTTAATCATATCGGAAAGATCAGCGAATCTATTGATAAAATCTAAAATTACCCGTGATTTATTATGCCTTAATGTATGAAGTGCACTTAGGATTTAATGTTTTAATGGCTATTCGTCACGATGATCATTGAAATACCTCTTTTAAGTTTCTTTTTTAATTCAAGCTCCAATATTAATACCAAAGTTTAATACCAAAGCATTAATAAATAATCATTTAAAACATCCAACCAATAATATACATATAAGAATTATTTTTAACTCGAAATTCATCCGCTTATATACAACAAAACAACCATTTACCCAACTAAAAAACCGCCCAACGAAACTTCACCGATCACCGCATCCAACCGTACAACTGCATTACCAGCTCACCTCCCGTCGCCTCTATTTCCCCAAACCATGCAAAACAACCTCGAAAAAAGCTTCGGCCTTCCGACGGAGAAAATAGAAACGAAACCAAGTTCTTACGACAGGCGTATACATAAGTCACGCTCTTGCTGCTGCTGCTACCGTGGCTGCTGCTCCACGCTTTTTCGCCGCGGTCGCTCCCCCTTCTTGCGCATTCCCTTAAAGACAAGTCGTTGCCGGGAATGGCGGGAGGAAAAGAGAGAAAAGAGAGGCGCGGTGGTAGCTTTTTCTCCTTTCTCCCCCTTCTTCCTCCTCGCGTGGTACGTGCGCTACTATTGCGCGCGTCGCCGAAAAACTGAGTGTCGCCGGCAGCGCGTTTCTCTTTGAGTCTCTTATTCTTCGCGAGGTAGGCTGTGCTGTACCGTTGCCGTGGGGTGGAACGTGAGATTTGCGTGTAACGGGAAGGGGTACAAAGGAGGTTGATGAAAAGCAGAGAGAGAGAAGGAAGGAAGAAGGGAGGAATTGTAATTTGGTGGTGTAGGCTCGTTCGTCGTCGTACGTGTGGTTTTGTGATTTTTGTCGGCGTATAGTCGGTTGGGCAAATATGTTTGTGGCGTTTTTACATAGGTTCGTGGATTTTGTAGCTGAGGTTAGTTTAGTGTGATGTATTATTGTTGGAGTAGTAGATTTCTCAATTTTTCTATTTTCACGAAAATAAGGTTCCAGAAACTTATGTTATAAGTGCTGAGTAAAATTGATGAATTCAATCGGTTTTCAACTTACATTAATGAGGTGCTTTAATTAGCTCAATTATTCTAATGTCTTCAAGCATACCTGAAACAAAAATAAAAATGTCAAAATTAATACAGTTTTTAATGGAAATATTAAAAAACAATTAAAAAGTTTCTTTTTACAACGAATACATTTAATATAATTTGATACTTCAGCAACTTTTACATTAACGGTATGTAAAATTGGGTGAAACCGAAATAAATTCTAGCAAATTAAATTACAAGAAAAAAATTTCTGTTAAACTTTCTCTCAATTTTTTAAAAGTTACAACGGTACCGACAACAAAAATTCACGTAACATGGAAAAATGTATTTTACGGATTGCGCGAGGAAGTCATTTATTAAAAAAAAAGAGAAAAAAAACAATGTACTACGCGCGAATTCGATAGAACAATATTTTTCTTTTTTATTAAAGCGACGTCTCGGCGCTGTCGAATATTCACGCTACGAAGAATTTGACCTATTTTTCCTCTGTCGGGTAAGGACTTCGGTTGGGTTCTTTCAGAAATTACATTTTCCCAGGACGAACTTTCCTGTCGCTGCCTGACGTTTAAAGGGGATAATGTTTTGTTTCAATATTCCCGTGACACGCGCGTAAATTCCCGCGAACGAGGCTGGAAAAAAAATTTTTCGTAAATTTCAACTTACAGGGTGAATTATACATAAGTCGAGAATAACAGAGTGGGACTAATATTAAAAGTATTTTAAAAATTTTTAAGAATACATTGACAAAGACAACAATACAAAAGTATTTGTTTGTAGTGAGTTTTCTGGCAATATTGTGTCTGTTAAAATAATACAATCGAATATAAGTTCTTAAGGGCTGGATTTACGTATGAATACAAATAAATTATAGAGGTATATTTCAATGTACAAGCTTTTGTTAATGCTTGTTACCAAGTTTGTAAATTATGAATATGGAGATAGATTATGTATCTTATGGTTACGGTAAACTCCCTTCAACAAGTAAAAGCTTTTAGAAAATACAGATTAAAATTATGTATAAAAGGCTTTGAAAAACACACAATTTCCTTATATTTCGCTCATAACAAATGTATCAATCAACTTCAATAAACATTCTGAACTACGTAGCAGCACTTTCTACAACCCAGACAAAATTTTCCCAGTCACACTTTACCATCCAGCTCACCCAAACCTCACTTCTCGCGCCTTTCAGTCGGCATAGATCTACAACGACCATCTCCCTACTCTCTTTCTCTCTCTCTTTGAAATGAAATTCACGATCGCTCGCGTACGCGCCTACTCCTCGCGTGAACTTTACGTCTCTCGGCGTACCTTTCAGACAGCTCTCGTTAAAAGCTCGCACTGCTGAGCTTATCGCCCGCGGTGGCGCGTGACCGCACTGTCCGCGAAATAAAAGCCCACCCGATGACCCGTTGGGTCTCTCTATCCCTCGCATAAATGTAAAAGCCGAGTGAGCCAGCATATACCATCGGTTATCGATGCGAGTGAAAAAGAGACGGTCTTCTTTCTTTCTTTCTTTCTTTCTTCTTGTTCTTCTTCTTTTTCTGCAGCGCGACGGAATCGATTGTATTCATAGGGTACAGTGGCGTGTGCCAGAGGCGATTTTGCAATCGAGCAAAATTAATGGCTGCGGAGTCGGCGAGAGATTAATAAAAAGACACAGGCGTTTAAAGTTAAAGGGGGGAGGGGAGGAGGATATTGTAAAATTTTCGGTATTTTATTGCAAGCTGTATGACTGCGATAAATTAATCGTAAAGAGAATGTTTGTAAAAACGTGAAATGCGCGTGGGAGGGTGAGAAGAGATAATTTGATGAATAAACGAATGAATGAGCAGCAGATATTTTTATTATGTATTTGCGTTGGGATTGAAATTTGTTTTTTACGTTTCAGTGTGCCCAGTTATTTTTCCGCCGAATGGAATTATTCATTGTATTTTTATGAAAAAGATCCTCGTTTATTTAATTACGCATTCAGCATTCAAATAATTGATTTTAGATGTTTGTAGTTATAGGGATATATTAGTAGCGTGATTTGATACATTTATGATGATTTGGTTTAGATATTTAACTCAAATAGTCTTTAATTGTTGGTATAATTCTAATATATGTTTAGTTTGGTTTAAAATTAATATTTTGTAGCGTACTGAAAACTTAAAAACAAAATATAATTTAACTAAGAAGTTGATCTTCACCGTATTTATTCGTATAATTCTGTCCACTTTGTAAATTGTTACCAATTCTTAATATAAATTAACATTTTTCCTTACCACCAAAAAAAGTCACTGCCAATTCATTGGCCCGTGGCTTCCTCAAACTTAATTTGCTGATTCCTTTAATTAATTGTGATGATTGAAATCCCGCTTTTAAAATGATTGAAAACTCGCTGTAAGACTATGGAAAAAAGGGCAGCAATAACGAGAGAAGTCAAATTGACAATCGCAGTAATTTTTTAATAATACAAATTAGTAGATAATTTTTTTTTATAAAAGATATGTATTATACTACTCTTTCGAATGCTTCCCATCCGATTCAGATACATAGAGCCGAGAGTTCTCAAGAAATTACGATTTGAAAAAAAGGGTAAACAAATTTTAACCTTAAATATCTCCGAAATTTATGGAATATTCTTTTGCCCAAAACAACGGCCGAGAGCTATCCATAATCTACCTCTACAAGGAATTTTGAAGCGATTAAGCCAATTTTACTCCCGTTATCGTTGGACGTACAAAACTCATTTTTTTCTTTTTTAAATTTTTACGTTTTTGTTTATAACAAAAGAACTCCGATAGCTAGAAAATTTTTTTTTAAGAAAATATAGGTATTTTAATTCTTTTTCGAACGCTACCCATCCGATTCAAATATCTGGATCCTATTATAAAAAAAAGCAAAATTAAATTTTGTGAAAATCGAAAATTCAAAATAAAACAAAAACGCATCGGTCAAATAAAAAAATGGATTTTAGACCTGCCATCACACAAAAAAACACAAATAAAGTGAAACCTGCCCGGTTAATATCGACCGAGCCGAAGCTGAGATCCAGACGTACACACACACACATCCATACAGACATTTTTCAAAAATCATGTATTTTGATTCCTATTACCTCGGAAAACAATTATAACATTTTTTTACAACAACTCATAACATTACTATAACAAAGCTTCCTCTAGGAGGAAGCAATTTATATCTATCTTAACAAATACCTCTGTTCGGTATAAACTTCAAACATCATCGTCAACGACACCAAAAACCACGCACACTTGATGAGAAATCGACGACGGTTTATTTCACTCGAGGCTCTTTTACGTCGTCGTCGTCGTTGTCGTTCTTACCTCGACATCGACAAAAGTTTATTTTCCGCGAAGCCGTCGGAAACTGTCCTTTGCCCCAACGTTCGATCGCGGTGCTCCACCTTCGGAGGATCGGGAAGGATCAGCGTCGGAACTGGTGCATTGACTGGGATAAACGAAAGAGACGCAGCTGTTGTGGCCGCAACGCTTGCGTGGCCCAGTGACGAGAGTAGGGTTCTGGTTATCTCGGCGAGTGGTTAAAATTGGATTTACTTTTTTGCTAAAGTTGGTTTGCGGAGTTGGTTAAGAGGGTTCAGATTGTTTCGAGGTACAGTGGATGACTCGACGAAATGTTTTTTGAGCTTTTGGTTGGCTGTTACAGTGGATTGTTATAGTTGAATTGATAGTTATATGGGGGTTCAGAAATGATGAAAAATTTTGAGATTTTAAAAACCATATTATTTAGATGCTATAGTTTCAATTAAACGTATTAAAAGATATTTCGATTTTTCAATGTTTTTTTTCAAATTTAATGATAGAAAAAAAGTCGATTAGAATTTTTACTGTTGAAATTCTATAGCCGTATTGATAAAGACTTCTAGTACATTATTATTTCCATAGAAAAATACTACCACCGTTATTTTCTATATCAAAATACAATATGAAAAAAAAAAAAATCCACCGACAAATCCCGCGCGAAACCGTAAACTTTGCTAACTTGACCGAGATTCCGCGGACATTTTTTCGGCGATAAAGGGGGATCAAGTTTATTCCATAGTTTACTTTACACTATCAAACAAGGATATGAGTTACGGTACACGTGTTTTTCTCGCCCTCTAGCCTACCAGTACACAGCTCATGGGCATTCTCGCGTTTCGTTGACATTCCCGAGGCACGAGTTCGCACGTCACGAAAACCAATAAAAATGTTTTCCACAAAGCACTATATACGCGCCGTAGGTATAAAATATCAACTGTACACGCGCATGTGTATATGCGAATCCAAGAATTGTTTCGTTTTACATTGGCACTATTCGATTGCTCATGGTAAATATTTCTATATAACAATTATGAGGGTTGAGCTGGACGTTGCGCAATTACTGTCGAGCGCGTTCACGTTAACGCTTTGCTCGAGAGCGCGTAATTCGAAACGGAATCACGTTCTCGCTGTCTGTCTCTATTACGTCATGACGCGCGAGAGGAGTAGAGATCGTAAAAGGAACGATGATTATAATAAGAATTATTCATTACTCGGCGCTAAATTACTTCTTTTGTATTATTTTCAATCCAGAGTGCAATAAATACGATATTCTCGTCGTTGTTTAATAATAGCGGGATTATTTTTGATTCCGAGAAGTCGAGAATAGTTTTAATAAATGAAATATAACCAGAGGAAATGTAAAAGTTTGCATTTTAGAGATAAAACGGACACATTTAAAACTCTAATAATAAAACAATAGATTATGAATTCTTTGAATAAAATATAAAGGTACTTTACTGCTGTTATTAGTTACTACCATTTAATAATAACTGCTTCAAGATGTTATCTACAAATGTGTCGATTACAATAATCGTTTAATCATAAATACCAATACGTATATTTTTCATTGAATCCTCATAAATTTTATAACCTCAATTCTACAACCAACGCTTTGAAAAAAAAGCTTTTCAAGCGAAAAATCCCTTGCAGCAGGGAAAAAGAAAAATATACATCTAAAAAAGAAATATATATATATATATATATATAGACTTCAAAGGGTTAAATACCGCTTTACGGACTCTTTCAACGCAGAAATATTTCCATCACAAATCCGGCTATAACACTTATTCACAACGTTTCCCTCGACGACCAACCATTGGCGTTCGAAATCAAACGTCAGCGCGTAAATTACAGCCCCACCGTGACGAAACAAAACAAAAAAAGTACCTGCGCTCTAGCGTACAACAATACTACGAATAAAACCAAAGAAATTCCCGCGCGCGGGAAATAAAAAGTTATGAAAACTCGATACGCGGCGGCGGTAGCGGCGATGGAAAAAAAAGAGCGAAAAGCTCGCGAGAAAGAAAGAAAGGAGTGTCGTGAGCGCTCGGGAATAAAAAAGAGAGGGATAGTTTTCCTCCATCTTCTCGACGACGACGTATACCTTCGAGCATTTCCCAAGGCGTCCCGCGAAGTGTTTCTCTCTCTTTCTCTCTCGCGCGCGCTCGAGAGCGGCAAGAAAGACGAAACGTAGAAAAAGCAAGAGAGGGAGTAGAGAGAGAAAGAGACGAACAAGTGGCACGTGCAGCAGCGTCAAAAAAGCGAGAGAGAGAGAGAGAGAGAGAGAGAGAGAGAGAGAGAGAGAGAGAGAGAGAGAGAGAGAGAGAGAGAGA
>JAYJLV010086885.1:0-13572 GCA_036873485.1 Torymus texanus | reverse complement strand
CTAGATTTTTCAGAAAACTATGCTTTTATAGCACAAGATGCAGCACAAGCATTCCACTACAATAACAATCAATGCAGAGTTTAGCGACAGTAGTTATTTACTATAAAGGATCTGATTCTAAAATAGAACACGAAAGCATGGTCGTTTTTTCAGACAATTTAATTCATGATACTGTAGCAGTTTACCTATTCCAAGAAATAATAAATAATTATATTAAAATATCTTTTGAATTCGTTAAAAAAGTCATTTATTTGACTGATGGAGCTGCGCAACATTTCAAGAATAAACACAACTTCCAGAATCTATTTCATCATTATGAAGATTTTTCTGTTGAAGCTGAATGGCATTTCCATGCAACTGCTCACGGAAAAAATGCATGTAATGGCATTGGTGCTACCGTAAAAAGTAATGCTAGGAGAGCAAGTTTGCGTAAAATATCTGACAATTATATATTGACGCCACGAGATCTTTACGAATGGGCAACTAAATATTTTGAAAATATTGTTTGCTTTTTTTCGCCAAAAGAAAAATATTTTGAAACTAAACTTAAATTAAAGCAAAGATTGGAATCAGCAAAAACCGTGCCTGGGACTCTAACGTTCAATTAAAACGATTATCAGCATCAGAAACTTTTGAATTATATCCTCCTATCAAAAAAGATAAAGAATGTAAAAAGTAGAAGGATAAAAAAGCAAATATTAAAAAAAGATCTATCCCAATTAATTCATATGAAAATAAAAAAATTAAAAAATAAATAAAAAATTTTAATTATTTGGAATTTAATTATGTGGATATTTATCAAAAAATGTTTAATAATTGGTTGTATGATATAATCTAAGTATAAAACAACGAAATAGTATCATACATCCGTAACAGTGCATTTCAGCGCAGCGCGGAGAGCGCGGCCAGCCGCACTGCTGTGTTTCCAATTTCATTATTTATGAACCCTACATTTCTTCAACTTGAAACTTTAGGGTTTTATAGCTTAGGACTTGTGATTTCTAATGGTAACATTTATTTTGAAAAAAATTTGGTGTACTTTGATCAAAATGGCTCGGAACATTCATCTTGAATTTTCGATCAGAAGGAAGCGTTTCGGAAAAAAAACAATAGCACCGTTAGAAAGTGCAGGAAAAAATTTATTGATATAGGTCTTTTGTTTTTTTCGAGAGACTTAGCGTATGATTATGAGCGAGTTGAAGAGAACGCATTTTACTCGAAAAAGGCGCCGCGCGCACCCGCTGGCTGGTTTCTGGTGGACGCTGTCATATATACATTTTTATTTATACATTATATATACATTTTCCATACCCGGAATTTTGAGGATCTAGAGTTTCTTTTGTCAGAGTTTAGCATGCTTGACTAAAGAAATAAACTCCCCCCCTGGGTGGAAGGTACTAATACAAGGCCTCAAAAGTACCGTTTTAGACCTATAGAATTTTGAGAACGTCCTCAAAAGTTTGAAAAATCCCCAAAAATTCCGTTTGATGCTGAATATAATTCTCACAAGACCAATTTTAGATATTTTTATGAATATATTTTCTTTCACATAGTATTTTGTCTATTTGGTCATTATCAATAGATTGCAGGTGAGAGTAGTGGAATGTTATTAATTACAATTGTAATTAATTAAAATTAGTGCGTTTCCGACCCTTTGTCGCTGACGGAAAAATCCTCGTGCGTTGTCGAAGATAAGGGAAACTGTCGAAGCTCCTATTGAAGAGACCGATTCGCGAGAAAAAGCTAGCTCGGAGGCTGCAAACGTAAACTGTATCTGTAGGAAGCGTGGAAACTACTTACACTTACAAAAGAAGTTTGAAGGGAAGCCCACAGGCAACAGAGACCATGGCTCGGACGTCGAAGAAAGCGGAGCGCGCATTGCTCAAGTAGACGTACATGCAGCCCAGTGGACGTCAGCAAAGCCATGAAAACTCTTGATCTAAAGCGCGCGAACGTGGCAGCAACAAATATGCTGCCGATGGTCAAGTGGCTTATGGTTGATTATAGCGCGGCTGGTTTCGTGCCACAACCGAGTCTGTCAAAACCAGAAGCATTCGTGAAATGCAAATGCTCCGGGAAGTTGTTCATTGAACCAATACTCATGAACATATCTGGATAGAACATAGGTTATGGATCCAACAGTCTATCCAGAACATCCGCACCCGTACATCGCTCTGCCGGAGGACTCAATGATAGCAAAAATAATATCGGAGTCGCCGAGGATGATCGCTCCGCCAGCAGCGCGCGATGAAGTGATGGAGTAAGCAAATGAGACTTGCGGTAGGGGGACTTCCGGTACAGAGCAGTTCATCTGTGTAGCATCCACCGGAATGTCTCCATCCGATGCCGAGGAGTTGCTTCGGCAGCAGACATGACATGAGCAGCAACAGTTCTAGCAGCACACACAAGACACACAACTCAGGCAAAGTTTTGAGTTGCCGAGAGCGGGATTTCTGCAGACTAGGGAGATGACGCAAGGAGATACGGTGATACCAGTTCAGAGCCAGATGCAGGAAGGTGAAAAGAACAGACAGGACGGATAGAAACAACCTGTGACAACTCACAGGTGAGAGGAGGCAGCACACTAGATACAACGGAATGGAACATTAAGGCCGCAAACAAACACAGTATAGGAACGGAACATAAGGAACACGGCGTATTACACATAGAAACGGAAGAAAAGTATTTCACACCTGGATATAACGAACCCGAAGAAACAGGAAAGATCAGGATAAGAAGAGAAAGAAGTCTGAGGACGAACAGTTTAACCGGAACAATAGAGATAGAACTAAAGGAAAAACCGGAAAATAGAAAGGTGTACAAGACTAAGAGAAAACTCTTATTACCTGCGGAAGAAGAAAGGGACACAAAGAGAATGGACAAAAAAGACACAGAACAACACTTAGCAGTAACTATCCGCAGCACACAGGTACCACTATTCGGCAGGAGCGCAAAAACAAAGAGAACTCCGCCAAACCAACCTAAGATGCAGGAAACAGATCGGGAAATTAAAGAAAAGGAGGAAGGCATAAAAAGGAAGGATTAGTGAACCTGGTGCAAAAGGTAGCAAAAGACCTGGGGGAGATAAAACTGACGAACGAAAATATACAGAAGGAACCGATAAAAATAAGGAAGGAGCAGTGGAAGGAGCAAAAGTGGCGGAAGAGAGATACAGAAGTTTGGAAAGGAGGACAGAAAAACTAGAAAAAAAAATAAAAGAGAAAAAGATCATCAGAGAGGAAGACGTAAAAGTGGCTATAGAAAAGTCAATAGAAGAGAAAATAAGTAAGAAAGAGGAGGAAGCAAAAAAGAAAGGAGAAGAATTAGAGAAAGAAGTAGTGAAATGGAACAAAATTCAAGAGGACAAGTGGGAAAGAGATGAACGATTAAGAAAGAAAAATAACGGGTAATATTAGGCCTGAAAGCAGAGAGCACGAAAGGGAAAAAGAGCATAGAGGAGTGGCTAGAAGAGGAGATGAACGAAACAGTAAGAGTAAACAGGATATGGAGCATACCCGGTAACAAAGTGAAAATAGGAGTGGAGTGCAAGAACACGGAATAGAAAGAAAAAATAATGAAAATGAAGAAACAACTGATAGGAACAGATATATATGTAGACGAAGACAGTGGGCGAAGATACAGGCAAAAGAAGGAACAGTAATCACAGTGTTAGGAACTAGGGTGAGAATTGATGATGAAGAATGGACACTGGGCGAGAAAACAGTGAAAATAAGACCTTTTTTAAACAGAAGAGAAGAACGCCAAAGAACAAAGTAGAAAGCAGAAAGGACAAGGTAAAAATGTTGAAATGGAATATAGCAGGGGCGAAAAAGAAGACAGAAGAGACGTAGAAGTACATCAGAAATTTTGTAATAGTCGGATTAACGGGACTGGGATAGAAGAGAAGGAGGAAGAATAGCTGGCAGAAAAACTACAAGGATTCGTAGTAAAACATATTCCGGCAGTAAGAGTGAAAAAGAGAGGAAGAGCAGAAGGTGGTATAGCAATAGCGGTCAAGAAGGAGATAGAGGTAATAGAAGAGAATAGAAGTACGGACAAGAAGAGCCAACTGCCGGAAATGGAAGTGAAGATAGAAGGAGAAAAAATAACACTCATCGTCACGTATATGAGAGAGAACAAAAAGGACAACTGGGAGGAAATCGAAAGAATAGTGGAAGGAAGCATAGGAGGGAAAGTCATAATAGGAGGCGACTGCAATTCTAGAACGGTAGAGGAGGGAGGAAGAATAAATGAGGAGGATGTAAGTAGGAAAAGCAAAGATAAATTGTCAAACAAAGAAGAAGAAGACTTAATCAAATGGATAAGGAAAGTAGGCGTTCATATAGTGAACGGGGACACAGGCGCAGATAAAGATGGGAACTGGACGTACATAGGAGGAGGAGGAAAGTCTACAATAGACTACCTGATAACAAATGAAGAAGGTAGGGAAATAATAGAGGATATGGAGGTAGGAAACAGTACGGACCCAGACCACCAACCGATTGAAATAAAATTTAATATAAGAACGGACAGGACAGAGAAAGATAAAGAGACATGGACAAGCTGGACGGAGGCCGGAAACAAGAGATATTAAGAATGGCTAGAAAAAGAAGAAAAGGTGAGAACCTGGAAGGAGCTTAAAGAAAAGATCATTAGATGTACAGTAAAGGAAAACAATAATACAAGGAAGAAAGAAAAGACAGAGAACTGATGGGACGGGATGTGCCACGAAAAGAAAATAGATCTAAAGAAGACACTAAAAGATTGCAAAAGAGGAAAGATAAGTGTAAAAGAATATACAGAAAAGAAGAAATATAGGGAATGGATAATAAAGAAAAAAAATGAATGGAACGAAAAGATAATAGAGGAAATAGAAGGAGACAAAAGCGTGAAGAACTTCTGGAGAATAGTAAGTGAACAGAATAATGGAAAGCAGGAAATAAGTAAAAAAATAAAGAAAGGGGCAGTGGTTGTCATACTTTAAGGAACAGCTCAAAGGGACAGATATAAATGAAGGTGAGAGTAAGAGTAATGAAGAAAAGCAACAAAAAGAAAGATGGGAAGAAGATGAAATTACTGAAGAAGAGATACAAAAGGCAATAGATAAGATGTAGTTAAGGAAAGCGGTAGGAAGAGACGGTATACAAAATGAAGCATGGGTGTTCGGACAGGAAGAGATAGGGGTAGAGGTGAAAGAGGTACTAAACGACATATGGAAGAAAGGAGAGATACCAGTAGAATGGAGGTTAGGGATGGAAAAACCTATCTTCAAGAAAGGAAAAAAGGGTGACGTGAGGAATTACAGGGGACTGACGTTGATGGACACTGGATACAAGATTTACGCGGAGATACTAAGAAGCAGATTAGAAGGGTACCTAAAGGAAAACAAGAAACTAGATGACGCGCAGTTCGGATTTAGGAGGGGAAGAGGTACAGTAGACGCAATATTTGTACTAAAATCAGTGGTGGATAGCGAGCTAAGGAAGTAAGGCGGAAAGGTATGGGCGTGTATGCCAGACTTGAAAGGGGCATTCGACAATGTAAAAAGAAGTGAGATATGGAAGGGATGAAGAAGATGGAGGTAGGCAGCAAGCTCAGAGACAGAATTAGAGAGTTATATGAAGATACGAAGTGTGAGGTAGTGATAGGATGAGAGAAAGTGGGTCAGTTCAGGACAAAAAACGGTATAAGACAAGGCTACCCACTAAGCCCATCATTATTCAACGTGAGTATGACGGAGCTAGAGACAGAAATGAAGAAGGTGCAAGAAGGAGGTATAGTAATCCGGAAAAGGAAGGTTTATTCAATAGGATATGCAGATGACGTGATTCTACTGGCGAACAATGAAACAGGGCTGAAGCAGATGATAAAGAGGTTCGGAAGATTCATAGAAAGAAGAGGACTGGAGATAAATACAAAGAAGTCAAACATAATGAGATTCAGAAAGAATGAAAGAAAAGGCACAAATCCAGAGTTCAGTTGGAAAGGTGAGAAGATGGAAGTACTGACGGACACTGTGTACGTGGGATACAAGATACAGAGCAACAACGAAGACACGTAACACATAGAATACCTAGCGGGCAAAGCAAACGCAAGACTTGGAAGAATATGGAGCATCGGAGAAAGAAAGTTCAGAGAAGATTGGGATAGAAGAATGAAGGAGGTGATGCCGTACAGAGCAGAAATCTGGGGATTAAAAGAATGGAAGGAGTTAGAAAGGATACAAGACAAATATATAAAGTGGACACTGAAACTGGACAAGACCACACTGAGCCACGTAATACCTGAAGAAACGAAAAGATGGAAGATAGCGATACAGACGGGTAAGAGAGCAATGAAGTATGAGCAGAAGGTGGTATAGACAAAGGATGATACAATAACAAAAGAATGTATGAAGCTAATAATGGCGGCAGCAAACGGGAGGACAGAGATGGAACAAAGACGCAGGAAATTCTATGAAGATAAGGGATGGTCGGATTTGGAAGCTAGCAGAAGAATTATAGATGGAGAAACAGTATAGCTGGAAATGATTGAAAGCGGAAAAGACTAAGAAAGACTGAGAAGAATAGCTGAAATAAGAGAATCCAGATTCGCAAGAGAGATAATCCAAGTAATAATTACACAGGACATGTCAAGCTACCGTAGGAGGTCAGAGTGGAAAAAGAAAGAAGAGCTGGAAACACAAGCAAGATTCAGACTAGGAAGCGAAAACAGAAGTTCATGGTAATGGTGCAAAGAGGAAAAGAGGAAATATAGAATATGTCAAAGAGGAGAAGAGACTTCACAGTACATTTTCGAAGAATGTGAATCACCAAAAGTGCATGGAAAGAAATGGGAAGAGATAGCAACGGAGAAAGCAGAAACCTGGCAAAGCTAGTAGAGACAGCATGGAAGAGAAGAAGAGCAGATGCGGAAAGACAGAAATACAGCACGGAGCAATAGAGAAAGCGTACAACAGAGAACGCAGTGCAGAACGACCCCAAGGTTGTATAGATGGCAGTGACAGACTACGGTGATAGAAGCTTAAGGCCATGGAGGAATTGAGAGGCAAACCACGCGGTAGACTCAAAGTGAACAGAAGTATTAAAATCAGCAAAAGGAAGAAAGGCAGAGAAATGGAGTCGGAGATGGAAAAAGTACAAAAAAGGTTAGAAGAGCTGGAAATAAGAATACAGGGGGATCTCGAAAGGAAGTTACAATGGGAAGAGAATATGAGAAAGGAGATAACATCACAAAATTAGAAGGGGAAAAGATAATAAAAGAATTAAAGGAAAGGCTAGATAAAGTGGAAAAGAAATTGGAGATGAAGGAGAAAAATTTCTAAGAGTGGAAGATGTGGACAAGGAAAGAACACTAATCATAAAAAGAGGATGGAAATGGAGAGGAGAGAAAGTAAGAGAATGGTTAGGCGTTCAAATAGGAAAGGAAGAATGGGAGACAAGACCGATGGAGAATGGAGTAGGGATGATGTGGCTTATATTTAAAGAGTCATTTGTACAGAAGTACTTATGGAGAAAGGTAGACAAGGTGAACAAAGAGGAGATATTTACCCTGGACGAGGTGCTGACCCCGGCACAAAGAAAAGAAAGATGGGACAGAATAGAGAGGGAGAAAGAAAGAAAAGAAATGAAGAATAGCGTAACAGATAAAGTAACAGAAAGAGAACAAGATGCAGATAAAGGAGATGGAAAAACACAACAAGAACAGCAAGAATAAGAGATAGAAGAACAGAACAAAGAAAAACAGAAGGAAGAAGAACATAAACACAAACAAATACACTACACAACCACACACACATACACGATATAGAAATTTGTAACAATAAATAAAAAGACACAACACATAACACAAACAGATACTCATACGTAAACACAAGAACTAAACAAATGCGCCAGGAATTGAAATTAAGTAAATAATAATGTACAAAACTTACATTACATTATTATATTTTAATAGAATAAACCTATCACGAGCATTTGATTTGTGATCAGTTACACTTCAAAGCCCTAAGTGATAGGTTACATCAATATTTTCAAAGATGTCCGCCATCATGAATCAGCCATTTTGGATCGGCCATATTATTTCGGCCATCTCGGAACGGCCATCGTAAATGTTATAACTGAGGGAAATGAGGGAGATGAGGGGGGATGAGAGGGTATAATGAGGTGCATTGAAGAATTTCAAAACACAGAGATCTAGATGGATTAATACGGTATATTGAGGGACAATGACGGGGGAGCGTTGTGGGCGGTGAGGGGGATGAGGGAGGATGAGAGGGGTTGAGGGGGTCTGATTAGCAGAATTTTCCTTACAACTGTACATAATATAGGGAGATACAAGGGCGATACCCCCTTGCTCGCTACGCTCGTCAACCACCAATTAGAATTTTGGAAATATAATTAACTTAACGAGAGTGTAATATATTAAATTTACTGTAGGTTCCAATTATTTCAAAGAAATATAATTCTTTAATTGAGCATGAAGTTTAATACAGTAGTCTATAATACATTAAGCATAGTATATTGTGTATCTACGGAGGGAGAAACTTATCTATTTTGGTCCCGTGATGCATATACTATTTTTCAGCATATCCCGGCCAAAAATTCCCGTCGATGAGCCGAAAGCCATAACGATACTTTCGGTAAGGGTGTGGTAAAAATAGTGTTACTGTCTCTATGTCTCGGTTCCTACATCTCCGTCTCTACGCCTATGTTTCTATGTCTCGGTCTTTGCGTCTCCGTCCCTACTTTTTTTCACTACGCCTTTGTCTCTATGTCTCCATCTCAACATCTCCGTCTCTACCTCTCGGTCTACGTTTCAATTTTTATGTCTCTGTTCTTACGTCTCTGTCCCTACTTTTTATCTCTGCCTTCACTCCTCTGTATCTACGTCTCTGTCTCTATGTCTTTATCGGACTATGACTCCACGTCTTTCTCTCTATTCCCCTCCCTTAGTTTCTATTTCTATGTTCTGTCTCTACGTTCCCGTTTCTACGTTACTGTCACTAATCTCTCTCTACGTCTCTATCTCTACAGCTCTCTCTTTAACCTCTATCCCTACGTCTCTGTCTCTACCTCTCTGTGTCTCCGTCTTCGTCTCTACGTCTTTGTATCTACATCCATGTCCCAACATTTCTGTCGACGTTTCTATTTCTGCGTCGCTATCTATCCGACTCTGTCTGCATGTCTTCGTCTCTATTCCCCTCCCTTCGTTTCTGTTTCTATGTTTCTATCTCGCCGAGATATTTAATAAATGGCGAATCTGGCAGAAAGAAGAAACAGCTACGATTTATAGTAAAAAGATGTTAATGGGGTGCGGAGGGGGGCACAGGGGAGGGAAGCGCTGGGAAGCGGGGGGGGGGGATAAAGAGCGGATGAGGAGCTGAGGGGAGCGAATGGGGAGTGGACCCATAAAAAACTACTAATTCTAGACATTATTACGTTATTTTGGGGAGCGGATGGGAAGCGGATGGGGATCGGATGGGGAGCGGAGGTGTTACAGCTTCATATTGTCCTTTTGTGAGGAGTAAAAAGGACTGCGGATGGGGAGCAGCAGCGTCACGCTCGCCGCTCTCGCGTCTGCCCACTATGGACCCCAACTAATTCACCGTTTCTAGAAATTCACTTCCCCTACAGCTCCGTAAACCGGCAAATTAAGCGGGTTCTACTGTATTTTAGTTTATGTTAGTTTGTAAGTATTTTCTGTACCAGTCCGATGAACTGATAACGTTAATTTTTGTTGGATAATTACATGATCTATTTTATTTCAGTCGATAAATATAAATAAATAAATATAAGTACTTACCTATTACAAGTAACAAAAGATCAGAGACGGCGAGACTGAATAGATAAAAATTAGTAGCATTTTGCATTGATGAATTTTTGATAATAACAATACAAGTTATTATATTTCCAAAAATGCCGCAAACAAAAATAGTTATATAAACTATTGTTAATGGTACAGTCACGTCCAATGGCAAATATCGGGGTCCCATGATGTAATCAAGATATTCTTCCTCACTCACGTTAGATGTAGTCATTATCAATTACAAATTATTGTATTATTTTTTATACTGCTGAAATAAATGTAACATTATTTTTCAAACTATACTTTAAATAAGAAACGCAGAAATCAAAATTATAGAAAAGTAATTTGATAATTTAACATGTGAAATTGTTTACGTGTTAAAGTCTAGTAGTAAACGAAAATATTCTTAATGAAGAATCCGCATAGAAATAAATCGCTTATTCAAGTCATTAATCTTGCTAAAATTATAAAATATACTTTTAATTATTTATTATAATATATTTCACAGAAAGTCACATCTATTCAATCAAATGCTAATTTTTAATTATTGAATTGTATTAATATGTTAACTATAGCTGTATTACTTCAGTCGCTAACGCTTGCTCAGTTAATGTATATATTTTAATGTCGAATTGTAATTTTAAATTTTAATTCTTTATAGCTTAATACTTCGATAACTTAATTTTGCAATTATTTATTTATATCGGCTCAAAATTATTCAGTGGTCTGTAAACTGGGATAAAAATGAGTATTACGAAACGCACAAAAAACAAATCGAAAATACTAAATCAACAAGATACAAACGTGCTTGTATAGAAAATACAGATATAAATTAATTCTCAATAAACGAAAGTATCATAGAGAGAGAAAGAGGGAGAGGGAGAGAGAGGGAGGAAAAAGGAGAGAGAGGCAGAGAGGGGGCCATAAGGTGAGTTTTGTATGTTACGGCAGCGGCCGGGTTTCGCCATTGTGAGGCAAACCCACTTGGGTTCCTCGTCAACCTGCGTGTCTCGCGTAAGTTGAGCTTGCGCTTCCGGTGACGATGAGCGCGAATTCCTCACACGTAAATTAGGAGAGCCAAACAAACCTCTAGTTAAGAGGCGCGTATTGCTTGTTCTTATGCGAGAGCATAAATTAATACGTGAGTAATAAAGAGTAATCAGTGATAGAATTGTGGAGTTGCTTATTGTAAACACCTCTACCCACACATTCTTGCGCATAGGAATCAGCCTCCCTCGGACTCCGTAGCAGTCGGAGCAGTTAACCTCCGACCGTGCATGAATAAATTAGTTGTAGCGTGTAGTACAGGGATGAAAAAAAGGACAACGTTACACGCATTACACCAAGCGAAGGAAAAATGTTATTTGATCTTCATAAAATTTTTGATGAACATTGATATAACAAAGCCGTTTGTAACAAAGTTGCTGTAGTATTTGTAAATTGTAATGTCAAATCACCATTAAAATAGTCTATTACGCAACTAATGCACAAGGCAGGTGATTCTCCCACGAGTCGAGTTTTTCCGAGCATTGCGAGGGCGACAAATAATATGATGTTGTGGATAACCTTGCGTAAGTGTTGTGAATACTATTTTTCGCGAGAAGTACGCACAGTACGGTCAACCCATTTAAATAATACAACTTATACTAAATAAGTAAATATAGAAAACCTTCGCATAGCGAAGGTGAGAAAAATGAGGAGTAAGTGTAATTAAAAACGGTAAAAACGAGATATATAAATATAAGAACGCAAGTGCTTTACGCACGCTGTATTAAAATGTACATTTCGATACTAGTGCATTTTAAGTGAGTTTATCTTCATGTGGGCATTTGCGCCCGAGCGAAGCGAGGGTGAGAAGGTCACACGAGGTGAAAATCTCCTTCTTGCTCGCATATTGAACCGTATTTTTCAATTCAGCTTTGCGCGTGCTCTCTGCGTGCTCCTCTGCGAGTCTCGCTGCGCTCGATACGTCATCCCTTCTGCTCTCTACTGGCTCGTCGTGACACCCTACGCTCTACGTAAAAACTTTATTTTTACATTATAGACTCGACCGCACTTCTCAGATAATCTTATATTTTCACCAGAGTGAAAATTGCAACACTTCAAATACTAGTAGACACTTTCAGTTTTTAGTATGTTATTCTACTAAAAAATAATGTAACACATAAATCAATACAAATAAAAGTTCAATCGTATTCTGACGCTCTTAAACTAATCCTGCTATCAAAAGAAAATATTGAAGATTTTAAACAAATTAAAATAAAAGAGTGGCTTACGACCCCTAAATCGACCGGCAAAAAACCCACGTATGGAAAGTAGAAGTAGGTACAAAGAAGAAATGGTATAGAGCTCGAACTACTGCTCTCTTTCAAAAAATTATTAAATATAGGGATAAAAAAGAAAACAAGAATTTCGAAAAATAATAAGAAAAAAATTAAAACTCATAAAAAAGGAAAAAAATGGTATTTTTTCTTAGGCAATAATCAAATTCTTTTGCATTTTCTGACATTAGGTTTGGTCTTCCCAGAGCAAATATTCCGACTGTCACATATACGTCTAGATAGGAGACGGCGTCGTCTATCACCACAAAAAATTGAGCAAAAAGAAATTACGTGTTATACGTTTACAAATTTTTCAAAAACTAATGCAATAGTAGTAGTTGAAAAATGTAACTGAAAAATTTTTTAACAAGTAAGGATTTTCTTGAAAAATTATGCATCGCTGAACATATGCAATCTTGGATGCGACTCAAAAATAAAAAAAACACTTGTGAAATTATTTATTGAGTAGAATAACATACTAAAAAACTGAAAGTGTTCGGTGATGTAAGTGTATTATCCTGTATGATTTGAGATGGAATCGGTCAATCATAAGAAAAGTTTTGTTTTATTGTTGTTTACAATTCTTACATCTGGCCCTTTTTGTGTAAACGAAAATGCTGTGTGCTTATTGACAACAATTGTTCATTTCTATGATTTTGGCTGTTTAAAAACGATTTTATGAGCTTAGCGCATCAAAAATTAATTGTACAAAAAACGTTCAGTAGAGAAAAGTTTTGTTTTATTATTATCTACAAGTTTTACATTCATCAGATTTGTGTGAAGTTGAATCCTGCCAAGTCATAGTCGAAAACCGTTTATTTTTTATGTTTGTAGCCACTTTTGCAGCTGTGTTAGCAAGTATTACTCGTAAAAACATTTTGAGGTCGACGTTTTAAATTTCCAGCATTTGATACCATATTTTGAAGCGCGTCGCTTATGTAAATTCAGTGTCATAAATAAAAATTGTTGATTTGGTAATTGATAGTCCAAAATTAGAAACATTTTGAAGTGACATTATTCATTGTAAATATTAAATCAGAATTTAATGAACATGGTATGGCAGAATTTTAGGTCCAATGAGTCTGTTCTGTGAATTTTGTGATGCTACACATTTTAAATACAAGCTTGCAAACTATAAAATATATCAAAAATGATGTGGAAAAGGATATGTATATTTATCTAATAATCATACATGCTATATACCCCGAACGTTTGAAAGAATTAGGTACAGAAAATAGTAGTCAATGTAAATATTTTAAGGAGTGTAACGGGGTAGTTCGGGGGCGGGATATTAGACCTCCCTGGATAACCAAGGGAGGGTAATAATAGGTTGTTCAAAAAGTTTTGAAAGCGGAAATGAAAATACGTTTTTTTTTGGTGAAATCACTTTTATTGCTCAGTATAATCTCCCATAAGATCAATACACTTGGTCCAACGGTCTTCC
>JAYJLV010086865.1:0-13574 GCA_036873485.1 Torymus texanus | reverse complement strand
AAATTTTTGCAATTTTTCGAGAACAAGACGATAGATTCATAAAATATCGTATTGTCTTGCTCTCGTGCAGCACTAATCCTGAACGCACACCTATACACTTTTTCCCATATATTCCCATAACGGTACCCTGAAAACAATCCACATAACCCAATTCTCCACGAACGCCAACATCACCATTTTTCCACGACCTCTGATGACTTTTATCCCCCCGCACTTCTCTCATCGCAAATTACCAATTGACGCAGGCTCGCATCGATATCACTAGCTGGCGATCAATGATTTTTCGGGCCGCGGCTTCTTGATATAGGCCGGCGTGCACGCGCGTGATGGATTTATCGATTAAGTTTCCAAAAGTACGAGTGTTATCGGGGAAAGGAAAGCCCCCTATTCTCTGATATTTCTTATCGATGCTGTGTGTGCAGGTGCTGCTGCTACGCACCGCACGTGTGTGTGGGATTAAACTGTACATATATATGTATTATACGGTTATCTTGATTGCAAGTTCTTTATAAGCTTACGCACGATGTTTGATAGGGTTCGAAGTGCAAATATGTCGGCTGTGCTAATGTTTTAATGAAGATGTATTTTGCGTAGGGTATTATATAGTTGATTTATTATTTTATTCAAATTCTGAGGTATAATGCGTATGAGAAATCGTGACAAGTGGTGTAAGATAGACGAAGAGATTATAATTTGAGCGAGGTTTTATCGTGTGACTTTGATAAACGTTAATTGTGAATTTGTTCGATTTGCTGAGAGATAATATATCTGTGGCTTTCTGGAATAACTGAATAAGTCCACTTTTCGAGTTTCCGAAAAAAACGGGTTTTAATTTTCAAACTTATATATAAGATCGGGAGAAATAAGATGAGTCACGATATTTTACTAGTCAATTGACACATTCAAAACACATATTTACACGCTGGTTTCAAGAGATTATACATTTTCTGATGCGTTCAAAACGAATAAAAACACAAAAAAAGTATGGACTTATCTGGTTATTCCGGGAACTTTGGACTCATCTGATAGTGGGGTTCGCCTTTATTGTAGAGCGAATTCTTTAATTTAATTATGAAACGGGTCAATAAATTACAAAATAAGCAATTGTTCAATGAATTTTTCTAACTTATTCAAGAAATTTCTATTTTTCTGACATTTCTATTAAATTTACGACCATTTGTATTGTATTTGTTTTGTACTAATATTGTAAAATTGAAAAATGTTTATAACTTGAAAGTGTATAGGAAATTTTTAAATAAATAGATAAATATATATTAGCTATCATATTCACATTCAATAAGAATAGATAAAATGAATTATAAGTACGACAAACGGAAAAAATGATGAACTTATTCGGTTATGCCGCGCACAAAATTTAAAAATGGACTTATCTGGTTGCGTTTCGGGTGAATTGTAGTTTTACGGCAATATTTTTGCTACTACTGAAAGTGGTAATCGAAAAAAACCTATTTGAAGATACGAAGTCTTGATTTTAAAAAAAAAGTAGACTTATTCGGTTATTCCGGGAAGCCACAGATATGTAATTCTTGTTATCTTTGAAGGAAAAAATAAACAACGATAAAACCAATTCATTGATAAATCTCAAGATGAAAAATCTGTTCGATAATTCATACATACATTCGAAAAAAGAACCACACACATCTAACGGTACAATCAATGTCAATTTCTCGTTTGAGTAAATGAAATTTCGACTGCCATTTGAATTTTGAGAAACGACATCATGTGCATATACTCGCGTACATATATGTACACGACGACGACGACGACGTTCCACATACGCGACGTATATACGTACATACGTGCACACGTCTCGCTGTCTCTTGTGCTCACAGGAGAGACGATTCGAAGCGTACGTCGCCAAGTCGACGTGTTCCCGTCTCGTCACCTGTCGCTTGTATCTCACCTCTCATCCCGCCCCTTTCGTGTATTTATATATGTGTATGCTTGTGTTCTCTCTCTCTCTCTCTCTTTTCACTGTTTCTGCGCGACTATTTGGCAGCGAACAAAGAAAGTGAAACGCGGAAAAGTGCGCGAATAACTGACGTGAGAAATGTGTTGTTGCGCCGAGCGAGAGAGCAGGACAGAGAGAGTGAGAGAGAGAGAGAGAGAGAGATAGAGAGAGAGCGAAAAGGATGGAATTCATGAAGGGTGTTTGGGAAATATGTAGAGTGAAAGATGGTTGACGAAAACTTGTATATCGTACTTTTTATATTGCTGTAAATTAAATTAATGCTATATGATGATTTTTTAGATATATTCTTTGCTACGTATTTAATGTTTTATATTTTTAATTCTATAATTATGAAAAAATCAACGATGTAAGCAAGTACCTCGATAAAACATTATTTCATCAGTAAAATAAGTCTGCTATCATACTAATGATCGAGATCAGGAAAATATTTTGACGATATATCAGTAAATAGTTTAAGTATTATGTAAGACTATATATATTAGTAAAGTTACATGTTTTGTTTTGATTTGATTTTGTTTTCTAGTGGAAGGTTGAAGTCCACTTTTTCTCGTATCTTATCAAATAGAAAAATATTCAAATTCTAGATCCAATAGATATTCGCTAATATATATTTATTTATAGATATTCGTTTCATTAATAATATAAAGACTATACCTTACTTCTCAAAATTCTCTGTAATAAAATGTTCTAAAATTAAAATTAAAGATTACCATAAATTTATTTACTATACCGCATACCTATACCCTTCCCATATTTTAACAATTAACCAAGACGCACGTCCATTTTCCCAGCATCCAATTACAATATTAATCTAATTCCATTAACGTTCCAGCACCATTACACTTATATGAATGAGCGAGCAAGCACGAAGTATCCGGGGGGTGATTCGTCACCGCACGGCAGCAAAAATCATTGAATGGAGGAGCCAGACCGCGACTGAGATAAATCGAGCGCACGCGAGTAGCAGCAGATATTAAGGCAAATATGCGCGTTCGACCAACCCATATCCATACATGTCTTTATATGTATATACGCATATGTACGTACGTATATGTAGTTATATCTATTGGTTCTGGAATTCGCATGAGAGCACGCGCACGCGCGCGGTACACGAGGCTATTAAGGGTGGAATCGTATCGAGTGCGCATAACATTCAGAACCAATCCCGACGGAGAGAGAGAGAGAGAGAGAGAGAGAGACCAACGTCGGCAACGGCGGCTTGAATCGCAATTCGGTTTATACACACAAGCACACGATTTTCAGCACTTAAGCGACGACGGTGAAAGTGCGCAGGCGCGCTTGCATTCGCGGATTCATTAACGAAATTACTGTATACCGAGGTGTGCGTGCGGTGAGAGAGTGCGCACAGGATTATTATTAAATTCGTTTTCCGAGTGGAAATTGGAAAATTACGTTTTCGAGAAAATTGCCGTTGTTGATATGCCATGCGGGTGTTTGCTTGCAGGTGCGCAAGCGCGTGGAGATTTATCGAGGATTGCGTTTAATATAGTATTTGATTTTTTTTTTAATTTACGCTGTATATATGCGAATTTGAAGATATTTTTAAATAATATGTGTGAGAGCCCGTTGAGGATATAATAATAGATGATCTTTTTTATCCTATTCATAGGATAAGAAGAAGGAGGTAGAAATTATTGACATTACCGAGTATATCAAATTTACGAGCCTATGTTTACTTTGTAAATGTAACAATACTGTGGATCTCTAATACAAAACTATTGTTTTCAACTTGATAATAAGTCTTATAACTTCTCTTTACAATGTATACACCGTACTCACCCTATTATTCATTAATAAATAATCCTAATCTTAAACTGAAGACAAAACGTCCACAGCTGGGTAAAAAATGTACGCCAAACACGGGAAATTCGAAAAGAATTAGGTTAACGATGTATATAAGCTTAATAACCCATATCTTCGTGAAAGCTCCGTTTATCCTCGGTACACTCGCAGCCCTTCTCTTTGTATACACACTCTCGCTGTAAACAACAAACAAATCATCAACACTTAGCGTTAAAAACCAGCGCATGAGAGAACATATAGATACACAGCGAGGTTATGTAATTGCATATTTCTCAAGAAAATTGCGCGAACGGGTAAGGATGCAATAAAAATCCCTACTCCATTCGAGAAGCTCCTAAATAAGAAGTAAATCTTTACTTTACTCTAAAGGCTGTAAAGCACGTGGAAGAAGCGTAGAGTGATGAAAAATCTCATATCTACCAAGCAGGTGCTGCTCGGAAAGTCGCATCGGGGGGTAAAAATCCGCGGGGCGCCGTAAAACTCCCGCGGAATAAACAAAATCGCGCGGGGGGGATTCGAGAAACCTGCCTGATACAAGCGGACCGGCTTCTTTCATTCTCTCTCTCTCTCTCTCTCTTGCGCGGTTCGGACGATAAATCGAGCGCTCGATGGATTTCACCGCAACGTGCGAGGGGTGTATAGGTGCGTTTAGTCGTTTTATCGACGAGAGAAGAAGAAGAAGAAGAAGAAGAAACTGAAGTGCGTTTGTTTGTTCTTCTTTTTTTTTCGTTATACGACGGAAGTTCCTTTTTTTTATATACGCTAGCGCATCTCTACGTGCCGCGGCTTTTCTATCAGGTATATAATATAGTGTAAAGGAAACCTCAGCGATTTCCCGAACTAGAGTATACAGGCGCTTGTGTTGCGCGTAACAATGAAATTTAGCTGCGCGAGGGTTTTTTTAGTGTATACGACGAATGAAGAGAAGGTTTTATGAGATTGCACGTAATAGTGCTGGATGGTTTCGTTTGGCACTTTACAGGTGCCATATTGTGATTTGTATATAGAACCGGATAAATTATATATATATATATATATATATATATTTATTCATTAGTCGAAATTATAATTTTGTGGATGATAATGTTTACTCGGGTTTTGTAACGTAGTACGGTATAATAATTTTCATTTGGTTGATTTGGATTAGTAATGAAAGTAGCTTGCATTTAGAAACAAGAGCGTTATGAGTATTATGACATGGTCAAATGTAATTTTGAAGTGCTATTGTATGTGCTCTCATGTGTTCACTGAAATATCACGATCAAACTATGATTCTCAATTTCGGTCCTGTTATGTGTATATTATATTTTTGTATAATAATTTAGATTAAAGTAATAATTTAAATTTATATTAAGCAATAAACACGCTAGGCCTCATTTATATTTATTACTATATATTTCAAAGCGATAAGCTATATACGACTGGCAAAAAACAATTCTTTCAATACATTATCTTTCTACGCCCAATAATTACAGATAACGAGATAAAAGAGAAATAACAATAAACTCGCTGATATAGTAATTATTTTTAGCACTTTCTTCATCGCTATCATCTGACTAGATTCCGAGGCTCAACTTTACTTTTCCAATCCCTCCCCCCAATCCCCCACCGCTATTTGCCTCTTTCCATCTCAACCTCCTCTATCTTGTTCGCACTCCTTCTTTATCCTTTTCTCTCTCTCTCGCTCTCTCTCTCTCTCACTCTTATGCTATTGGGAAGCGTTTTAAAGGAGTGGATGTCGTAAACGCTCGCGCTCGCGAGAAGCGAAACCGTAGATCGTATATACGAGCCAATGCGAAGGTATAATAAAGAGACCGTGCGGAGCTAGTCTTCTTTCTCTTTCTTTCTCTCTCTCTCTCTTGAGTTTACGGTTCATCCGGTTAGGAGGAATGAGCGTAAACGTACACGCGTAGTACACATATATATGTAGGGAAAGGAGACGCGCGAAAGGCGAGCTTTTGTGTAAAAGGAGAGAAGAATTTTTTATTGCGCTTGCATAGCGAGATCTGCATGCCGAAGTCTCTTGTTGCAGCTTTCTCTCTCTCTCTCTCACACTGTCTTTTTCTCTTTATAAATATCTGCGATTCGATGGCTGATGGGCGCGTCAGGACGCATGTTTTTCTTTCATTTTTATTATTATTATTTTGTACGCGCACGGGAAAATACATAAATCTGCTCGCTAGATCGATGATGCGTTTTTATGAGATTCTGGCGAGAATAGCGAGAGAAAGAGAAAGAGAGAAAGAGAGAGAGAGAAAACAGAGTCGCTGAAGTTTTAAAGAGCATCGTTAGCTATGCGGAGAAAACATTTTATTTCATGTTTGCAGGGATTTCAAGAGGTAAAATGATAACTAACTATGAGTCGGATCTACGCTGAATTTCTTTTATTATTCTCGTAAATTATAGTTTTACGCTGTTCTCTGTTTTTTGATGGTATACCTGAGATTTGTGAACTTCTGGTAATCCTTGTTCAGAGTTCAAAGCGATTCATATAATGAAAAAGGAATCAATAAAAATTTTACTATCACTTTACTGCATATACATATATGAAAGGAGTAATTTAAAAATACTATTTATTCAATTTTCAGGTAAGAGATCTTTTAAAGCATATAAAATCACTCATAATTTTGGACTTGTGTATATATTTGCAGAACTCAAACGAACGCACAATTCCGTGATGTACTGCTATTGTGGCGGATAAAGCACGAATCTCCTGGACGAAACAGAAGGATATAAAGAGAAAGTGCGTTTCGTCTTCCTCTCACTCATACGGTGCCCCTTCCAACCACCAAACTCCCTTCGAAGTAAAAAGTACAGAGACGGAAGTCATAAAAAAGAGTGATAAAGAGAAAGAGCGTGAGGCATTTCTCTTTGTAATGCAGTACTCATTATTATTAATGGCCAAAGAGTATTAGAAGTACGGGTAATGGCTAGGGATAACATTAAAGAACGGAAATTAATAGAAAGTTATGTACGTTGTGAAAAAAAAAGCAAGAACATTTATAAACATTTATTTTTTCCATCTCCACATTTAACACAAGGATATACACACATCAAGACAGTAATCTCAAGTACGATATACTTACACAGAGGAACAAAACCAACATTCTAATCATCATCCTAGATCCACGCGCGCGCGCCTTTTGTCAGGTGTATATGCGCGCGCGCAGGAGAGGGCAAGACCCGCGACCGAATTAATCCATTGTCCTCTCCTATACTCTCACTATACACACGAACGACCTCATTCCTATCCACGCGCTCGCCCACCCGACAATAACACGTGGTGGTCCCATGCAGATAAACTTGTCGGCCCTTCTCTCTCTCTCTCTCTCTCTCTGACAAAAGCTCGCCCGTAATCGTTATTAGCTCGTCATCGTCCGCCTCCTACGATACTTAACGGGCCGAGTAAGCGCGCAAGCTCTTATTGCGCCGTGCACGAATTTACGCGCACGAGGGAATATGCGGTGTGAGTGAGCGCGTGGTTGATTTTGGTGTGGGACGCGCGCACGCGTATAGTACATTTCGAGGACCAGAAGGGCGCGCGTGCCCTGCGAGGCACGCGAAGTTAACGTTGCGGCTGGGGAATGTATGAGGGAGAGGAAACGAGAGAGACGAGAGAGAGAGAGAGAGGAGGTATGGGGATAGAGAGAGAGAGACACACACAGTTGATCAAGGAAATAGTGTTGACTTGGGGAATGATAGTTGGATCTCTATATAGTTAATCAGTAAATAACTTTTTACAAATTTTAGTTTATAGTAAAACTAACAAAGGTTTTTAGAGTGACTGTTATGTTTGTTGGCATAAGTGATAAGGCAACAAGAATAGTTATTTAAATTAATTTATCGAGAAAACGTATCGTTAACATTAAGAATATAGTGATTCCCGAAGATCCTTAAAATTTTAGAACACATTTAATAATTTATAACCATGGAAATATAATTATTTAATTATTATTGGATTATATGTTTATACGCAGTAATATAAGTTTACGTGGTAATTGTGTAACTTACTCGAATGTCTGGTATGCACAAAGATGTCAATATTGCCAAACCGACAATAAACCACACAATCAAAGTTCTTGACACTTCAAAAGGCATGAGAAATGAACGTCAAAACTATTGAACATAGTGAAATTCAGTGTAACTATGTGACATAATTGTAACCTGTTGCTATGAATTTACTTTAAGTGGAAAAGATTATTAAATTTGTTTATTAATGGATAATTATAAAAATGATATTCGATTTCTTTAAGATAATAGGTAGATAATTTACTTACAGTTATACCGCTCTGATTTCAAGGTAAGATTAATGTTTAATCGCAGAATAAGAAAGTATCGAATCATTTATTCATAAAATGATAATAAAATCAATTTAAATAAGATTTAATACAAACGCTTTAAAAAGTAGCTATTACTTTTTAAATTATAAATATTTACAGATTTTTTATTAACATACGATTAAAAAATGAGGAAATTTATATATATCCTATCTCGTTGATACTAAGATAATTAATACTAAAGATATGGAGACTGAATCGATTGCTGAGAAAAGAAAATTTATTAGTGCATACAATATTTCGGTCTCGATAAAGAGATTACTCATATTTAAAGTATAAAATTAATAATATGACTTTCAAGAAAAATGGTAGTCTCATTGAATATTTACGAATGAAATATCTCAGATAAGCAAGATGTAATCACAGGGGATTAAGATCTTCTATAAACCAACAGAATGTATAATCTGATTGCTTTGTCATGAATTTAATACCATTGAAATGCACACGTGTCGCTTATTATGATTACGATCATCTGCATTCCCACCGTATGTATGATACGTGAGATTTCATAAAACTATAATGTACTTTCTATGCAACAGATTAAAATTTATTTACTTGTATAACCCCAAAATAAACAAAGTATAAAACCTTTTTCTACTTTAAAATTTTCTATTTGTCCAGCTCCGTAAACTAAAGCCTGCGCCGTTTTCGCTATTACGTTATTTACATCTTGTTCAATTTTTGACTACTTCCGAAACTGTTTTCAGCGAAATGGAGATATGATAAAGAGATTGAATTTCGGTAACCTACTTTACACGCGTACCACCCGCCAGGGAAATACAGAACACCGATCAAGTGGAAGAGAAAGCAATGTAAGCCAGCTATGGAAAATTTAAGAGATTATCAGATCACGTAACTTATTTACTTCTTCGCTACAAATATTTCATATATTATCATTTCCTCTTTCACATAAACCATTGAAGTTCTAAAAATAAATAATTTTTATTATTTCGAGCATCTAATATATTTATATAGTATTCGAATTCTTCAAAATACCTACACATTCTCGTCGATATAAAAGAAAAAGCAAAGAATACTGTTCAACTTCGCTCGAAACGCGAATAATTCACGAGTAAATCCGACTTCTTTCTCATTGCAACACACTCCATCGTTCGCGTCTCGCAGAGCACCGTCGTCTCTAAAGCCCACGCAGGTGGTGTTTTTTTTTCGACCTCCCTTCGCAACTGCATCCCTTCGTCCTCTCCCTTACACACGGGCTGATCAGTTCAAAGTTTAATGCATGCGCGAGGAGTACGCCGGGCTTGTTTGCTCTTGAGAAAATTGCCGGCCGTGTACTACTACTACTACTACTACTACTACTACTACCAGTAGCAACGTATCGAGGTAAAATGTGATTTCGAGGGAACGTGTCTTCTCTCCCTCTAACGCCCGACCCGTGGGACACTTCGGAAGAGAGAGAGGAGAGGAGCCGCGAGAGTCAAGATGCTCGACGCAACGACCCTTCGCCTCGATTTTCCCTCGCACGCGAGCGTGTGTTTACCCTTGTTTTTCCTTTCCACCTTCGATTTTCGTATACACAACCGTATATATACACAATTCGTCCCGTTCATTGTCTATCCCGCTCTCTCTCTCTCTCTCTGCTGTACCAATTTGTTTTCGAGAGAGAGAGAGAGAGAGAGCTGTGTTGCTGACTTTTCGAAAAGCAGCAAGCAAGCTGGCTGGTTGGCGAGATCGATTTACCCGAGTGGGATGAATGAGTTGTGGGCGAAATGGGGATTGAGATGTTTTCAGGTGAATTTGAAAATCGGTTAATCTAGGAATTTAATAGACCAATTCAGATATTGAGCGTGAAATCGTTGCTGAAAAATTTAGATATTTACACTTTTCATTGGGAATTTCGATGTATTGCAATAAATAACAAGAATTAGTGGTAAATAATTATAATTATTAAAGAGAAAATTTTTATCAGACAAGATGTATCAAAAAGGATTTGAAATTTCATTTGTTATGTGATATAAGTTGACGAAATTTTAAGAGTAAACAGTTACTATAACTAAGTCAATATATTACTATGTCAATAAAAATGTTATTATCGGAAACTTCATTTATGTTATTTTATTAATTGATTTGATAGAGGATTATGAAATGTACGGTAAAATATTTATATATGTATTATGTTGAATAATAAATTAAAATCAATGAATAAAATATATCTAAAAAGAACTTATTGAAAAAATTCAATCTATGAAGTTGAGCAAATTAAGAGTGCCATTGATCTTCTACTCTTCATCAGAGAAGCAGAACATCAGTGTGCAAGCAGCCGAATGGCCATCCGGAAGACACTTGCAGGTATTGCATTGATTGTAGAATGATTGATTGGCAGGGCATTCGTCACCATGTTTGTAGTTATCTAGATAAAAATAAAGTAATGCTACAGAAAATGACATTGCAAACGAAAATTGACATTTAAATTTATTTATTTTCATTAATTACCAATATGTGGAAAGTTTTTTTTTGTACTGAGTGATCTACGATTTCTTTGAATGGTTTCTGGCTCACAGAAAATCATGGTACATGAAGCCAATTTGCCGTCTTCGCTGCATCTGCAGATATTGCACTCGTTGAAGAACATCTGACTAGCAGGACAGCTATCGCCAACTGAGTATCCGTCTAAACATAGTTTCATTAATAAGACATTATAATTATATACGTAACGAAGTGTTGCGATAACAACGTTGAAAATTAATAATCCCGAATGACAATAACATCAAGTTAAATATTCATTCTCTAATTAAATTAAAATGATATGAAATATATAAATATTAAAATAATAATTTTCAAACAGTTTATATATAACTACCGAGAATTTCTAATTATATATTACGGGGATATACATAATATAATATATTTAAAATATTTCATTCTCGCAGAAACAGCAGCAGCCACTCTCCACTTTGACCATTAATTAAACTCACCATTAAAATAATTACTCGCATTCCCCCGTAAAATTTAATCAATCCCCGGGTCCGACTACTCTTACCCAGCAGTTTTTTTCTTTTTAGACTCAATTAAAAATCCACGTTATATTACTAACGATATCTCGAAAATCATTCGCTTTTAACGTAATAAGTATATATAGGATAATTACCGATATGCGGCCAACTGTAAATTTCAGTAGCCAGTGGAAGAACCTGACGCTGAGTGTCTTCTACCATCTCCTTCGCCTCGGACAGGCAAAGCATCAAAGTGCAAGCAGCCGAGCTTCCATTAGCAGCGCAGTGGCAAAGGTTGCATCTATCGTTGAATAACTTGCCGGCGGGACATGCTTGGCCCTGTATGTACCCGTCTGAATTTCGTGCAAGATTATTATTATTATTATTGTCGTGTGAAATGTATTTAATGTAATGTTTTACGGATTTTATGTTATTAACGCTATGTCTTTTGAAGTTATTCTAAAAGTGGAAAACGCTTGAATTTTTGAAGATATTATAGTGATAAATTTAATTGCAAGGATCGATAATTGTATTAAATATGTCTTTTGTAATATTGCTTTTAATTACGTTATTAATTTTCTATATTTTTACTAAGCGTAATCTAAATGAGTTAATTGAACTACAAATGTTTATCAACCCAATCATCTTGATAATAAATTTAAAAAATGTTAGTATTTATCTCACTATCTATTGTGTAATAATTTGATATTAATTCATTTTGTATAATTATTATATGTATTTAATTTTTTAAAACACAGAAATTATTTTGATATCATATAATCTAATAAAGTATTTATTTTTTAACTATATATAGGTGCAAAGTATTATTTATGCTTTTAGTTTAATTATGCTTTAAAATCCTTACCAATTCGTAGCAGTTGATGCTGCGTGGATACTTCTTGGTTGATTGGTGAAGCCGAACCAGCTGAAATGAAATGTTATGTGATAAGTTATTTATTTAATAAAATAATTTCTCTATTTACAATTATAGTACCTAACACCAAAGTGAGGACTGCGGCAACAATTGCGAAAGTGTACATATTGTCAAAATCGCTCTTAATTCTTTGAGGCCGTATGCTGCGCGTCTTTGCTTTTTATAGCAAAACATTAATGATTGAAATTTCGATTATGATAACAAATTTGACCAAGCATAAAAAATGGTCATGTTAACGAAATAAATTCAGTCTCGTACTTTATGACATGACATAATCATTTGCATGACCGAATATTTAACTTCCAGACTTACGATAACTTTCGCATAAGCATTATGCAGAACCGCATGTGACGTAGATCCTTAAGTTAAATGGCGCCAATGAAATTATCAACTAGCACTTGCACTTCAGTGATTAATACAAATTGTTTTAAACAATTGAAAAAGAAATTTATAAGCAATAAAAATGTATTCACGATAGCTAAAAGAAAATAAATAGAAACTCTTTGTGACTATGTACTTGTTGCAAAGAATAGAATAATTGTGAATTATATGCTAAATGCATGATTATGAATCCTAAATATGACCAGACTTGAAGTTTTTTCCATTGTTCCCCAATATATTAATAATAAACAAACAAATATTTTAATCCATCCGTCAACATATTTATATGTAAATAAAAAATTATTTATTAAATTAAAAATCATAACTGGTCCTCATCAATATACGTATTTTATATAGGTAAACGACCAAGCATATCATTTGTTTAGGATTCGAAATACCTAATATTTATTATTGTAGTTTCATAATAAAAAAATTTCATAATTCATTCATTGTAATCAAAATGAAAATATGTACACACCACAAGTGTGGGTTAACGGTACATTGAACATCCTAACGTCTGCGAACAATAAAATTCAATTTCACAGTTTAATTAAGAATTAATTTCATGGTCAAAGTTTGTATCTTTACAAAACTTAAACATAACTCATTTACGATCACTCATTAAGTGTAACTAAATAATCTTAAATTCATCGCAATATATATATATATATATATATATATACTTTATGTCATACGAACGCATCTTGCAATTTCATTCGTTAAAATCTGCACACGCATTAGACGCAGATCAAACAGCGTGCAACCTTAATTGGATTAATTATAGTTTCTCATCATAAAAGTCAACTAACGCCAACCGCGCTATGCTATATACACGCCACCTGTAAAACCCTGTGCTCTTGCACAAACAATCGTTACAGCAAAAATCCAACGCTCCCTTCTCTCTCATACGCGCGCTACATCACCGCACGCGGACTCCCTCAAAAAGCAATAATACACGCCAACGTTGCGCGCTTGCCATAAATTGAACAAAGCCGCGTGCTATACGGCATTCGCGTTAGCGCGTACACGAGAGAGAGAGAGAGAGAGAGAGAGAGAGAGAGAGAGAGAGAGCCACCCAGTTAAAACCGCTTACCTGCGCTAGGGCTGCGCGCTAATACCGGCGAAATACATAATTACACGAACTTGGCACA
>JAYJLV010086854.1:0-13574 GCA_036873485.1 Torymus texanus | reverse complement strand
CTAAAGCCTTTATAGAAAAAGTAGCTCACATTTTCCATAACCAATACAATTTCAAAGGTGCT
The DNA here is from genome assembly GCA_036873485.1 of Torymus texanus. NCBI lineage: Eukaryota > Metazoa > Arthropoda > Insecta > Hymenoptera > Torymidae > Torymus > Torymus texanus. The sequence goes on along the minus strand of JAYJLV010086854.1, from coordinate 13,512 downwards.
CCTAAATTTTCAGACAATTACCTTGCTTTGTTAAAAAAAAATCCTGCGGCAATGACATGCCAGCTTCAAATTCAGAAGGATTTTTTAAATCTAATGGACTGCAAGGCCAGAATCTCAAATACCTGCATAATATAGTTTTACATTATAGGTAATTATACAACTTAATGATAAAAAAAATTTGAACCCTTAAAAATATATATGGGCTTTGTTATTAAAGAATTTATTCACTACTTTATTTTCAGATTCAACCATGGCTTGTCCCCTTAAGTCAGCTCCAGAATGGGTTAGAACACCCTGTTTCCTATCTCTCTAGGACTATCAACAAGGCTGAACCGAATTATAATACGATCGAAAAGGGATGTCTGGCCGTACTCTATGCTCTCAACCATTTCACACCTTACATATTAGGTCAGAAATTCACCTTGGTTGCCGACCATCAGCCTTTTAACTGGATGCACAGTCGTAAGGATCCCGGACAACGGTTAATGCGCTGGATGTTTAAGTTCACAGGTTATGAATTTATTAAATCTGGTAAACGTAATCCCAACGCTAATACGCTGGCTCGGAATCCTGTCAAGAACCTTTAGAAGAGAATATCAATAAGAATCTTTTTCAGATTAAAATCATGGATGTATATACGCAAGCGACGAGAGATCTTAGCCTACCGGTTGAGTCAAAGACTCAAAAGACTGCCCCTCCACTCGACCATAGTGTTATTGCCCAGCGCACTCGAGGGAAATTCAACACTAATCTAGACGATTTCAGTGCCCATTCCTCCAGTCACAAGCGTTCTGGAAAAAGGCATTGCGATGGAATTCCGAGATCCTCCAATATAAGTGCTTTCTCTCCAGTAGTTCCGCGTTTCTCCTTTTGCGACTTCTACCAATAACACCAGCGTTCATTCCAGCACCAACTTTACTCCCTTTTTATTAGTATACGGTCGGTTAGCTAGGTTCCTTAGCCGCATACCTGCGGCAGAGCAATTGCGGACCTATAACCTTTATGTTCAAGATCTCATTATCGGGCTTAGCGAAATGAAATCCCAAGCTGGAGAGAGCTAAATACCGGCTAATGATTATGTTTGGGGCAAACTCGAACCTCGGCCGTCAAAATTTAACAGTTCCCCTAACGGATCAGTTATACGGAAACGATGGATAAGCTTAAGCTTGTTCCTTAATCCGATAGTTCCAACTCAGAATAACTCATAATTATCGTTACCTCCGGAACTAACTTCCCGTTTCCATCTTTGGATTTAGATTCTCAGTATGTACGTACTTCTTTTCATCTTGTCTCTCCTTCTAACTACACTCGGCCCCGTCGGCGCATCTCCTGAGCATTTAGAAATACTCCCCTTGGATGCCAATCCTGGATTTAATTATGAAATGCTCCCCTCGATCAAAATGCAAAAAGGAAGCTGGAAATTGATTATCAATCTCACCGTACACGATTTTATTGGCACGCATAGTCCCTCCAGCAGTTACTACGACCAAGTCAATGCTTGTAATGCAAACTTCGCCCCCACTCTCGATATTCTTAATGTCCTTTACGAGCGTCGAATCCACCCTAGATTATTATAGCCTAAGCTTCTTCGACAAGTCGCATTAGACATCCCGCAAACAAGTGAATACCAGACCCTACCCATTCCGTTTCACCACCTGCGGGCCAAAGAAGTCGAAAAATAGCAATTTTCGACGCTACACTTCATCAAGGTCGCTTACTAATAGCCCTCGAACTTTCTCTAACGGATCGATTGAGTTATGAACTTCGTCCTCTAAACATCCCTCAAGTAGTAGCCAATGAAAGTGTAGGAAATGCCTACGTGTTCCAGACGTATATTACCATACGAAAAACCTTCAGTTATATTCCAAAATGGATGACAGTTCTCTCCAAAAATGCATAACCACTCATTATGGTCGTATTTCATCACGAAGACTCTTTCTCTTGTAAATAAGCACGCCGATTGTGAAGTTGATCTACCTCTTAATCCCCACTTGGATGTTATAAAATCATATCCGATTGTAGTTTTCAAGTCATTTGAAACCAAATGGAACTTTCTCGAGACGGATGGCAGTGGGCTATATTTCGCTACTCAAGCAAAAGTGACTGATATCACGTGCCTCACTCCGAATTATGGCACCGTCTCAATCTAACCAGCCTGCCTAATAATACGCTTATACATCTACTCTCACGAGGAGTACATGCCAGAACATTGTAAGGAGGGATCAAAGAGTTTGGGTCACGGATTTTCATGAAACTTTGCCAGGGAGCTTCTTTTATCATAAAAACAAGCACCGTAAAGGCTTTTAAGCCAATATTATTTTGTGATTTTACAATGCTCGCATTCAATCATATGCCCATCACTTTATATGTACTTATCCACTCTCCTATTACATATAAAAAGTTATTTTATTAAGTACATTCATTTTATAATTGACTCTTCATTGATTAACAGCTGGGTTCAACTTTAATATCCAGTTAAAAACAGAAATATACGCACAATTCATCTCAACTGCTTACTTTTCCTAAATAATCTTTAACCAGCATAGGCATCATATTTTTTGTTATTCTATGGCTACATTATTACATCTAGTTTTAAATAATTAGTTTTTCATATAAAGTGACAATAAGTATATATGAAGTGATGGGCATATGCTTGAATGCGAGTATTGTAAAACCACAGAATAAGCAAAAAGTGCTAAAGTTTGAACCTTCTTATAGTTGTATCTTTTGACAGAAAGACCATTGGCCTAAAAGCCTTTACGGTACCTGCTTTTATGATAAAAGAAGCCCCCTGGCAAAGTTCCATGAAAATCCGTAACCCAAACTCCTTGGTCCCTCTCTTCTTGTTAGACTCGATCCTAACCCACATTGAAAGAATAGGAGAGCATAAAAGGGATATAGATTTCAATCACCAACTGATGTATGGAGGACTCAGCCTTCAAGGCCTTGTTATTATCCGAGATATCATTCCTGTTACATCGAAAGTACTCAAAGGTCCCGATTCCTCCGAATAAGAGGGATGCTCTATCTTGCACCCCTTCCATTCCTATGACATATCTAACCGTTTGTAAGTCCCATACGATTGCGACACTAGCAGTTTTTACTCCTGCCTTGACGCAATCCCGTTTTTCTCCTCAACTAGCTGAACTCGATTATGTTGTTTGCGAGTTGTAGTTTTCGAATTGTTCTATGCGAGCGCAAAACAGACGTCTCGCTGCGCGCTCTCGGTGTTCAGATTTAGAACATCTGTTCGACTAATGGTATTAGAGATACCTGCCTAGAGTAATGGGAAGTCTTCTCGGTGACTATAGATGTCATTTTTCAAATACACAGATATACAATAGTCTGTGTAGCGTAGGATAAACGTTTGAAGAAAACCAATCTACTTGTAATTGACAGTTCTCGCATCATACCGGCTTACATTTTGTAATAATTTGTTTATGTACATAGTTTTCAGTATCTTTTTGATCAAGTGAATTGCGCAATTAGTGGAGATAAAATTGTGTATAAAGATCATAAGGGGAGCAAGAAAACTTCTGGTAAAAGCCGAAATCCAACCGTAATCGACCGTTGAATCGTTACGATCTAGAGATGCCAGACGATTTTAATGTCGGTACATCTTCAAAAAAACTCAAAGTTTCTGAAGATCTTTACGATGTGGAGGTAGATGATTCTTTTGGCTATCGTATACTCAATTTTATTGCAGTTTTTTCTGCAGTTTCGAATGTTGTGGTATGTAATGAGTGTAAATCTGATGTGACAGTTACTGAAAGTGGTAAGCGGAGCTTGGGATTCAAGTTAGTGGTTTCTTGCAAAAATTGTGATAAAAAATAAATACCCAGTTGTTTGTACGTTGATAAAGGCTATGTAATAAACCGTAACATCGTGCTAGTAATGCGATTGCTTGGAGTTGGATTGCACGGAATAATAAAGTTTTGTAGAATAATGGAATTGCCGCGTCCTGTTTTTCAATCGTTTTATGATAAAATCGTTAAAAATATTCACGAAGCTATTGAAATTGTTTGCAATAATAGTATATCGAATGTTGCAAAAGAGGAAAAATCTCTATTAATCGAAAAATGAGAAACAAATGGAATTTCTGTATCAGGCGATGAGACATGACGGAAGCCCGGGTTCACATCATTGTTTGATTTAGTTACTCTGATTAGGTCAATATCGGTAAAATTGTGAACTATATAGTGAAATCTAAATATTGGAGTATAGAGAGGAGTTCACCATAAAAAAAAAGAATGTATAGGTCACGTTTAAAAAAGAATGGGTAGTCGTCTGCGCAATTTGAAGTAACGTACAAAAGGTCTCAGTGGTAGAGGAAAATTGACAGGCAAGCTCATTGATGAACTCTCCATCTACTACGGCTTAGCTATTCATAGAAATGCTGATTCCATTGGAAAGATGAGGAATGAGATTTGGGCTACATAGGATAATCATGGTGTTCGTGGCAGAGAGCAAAAGCCACTAATAATCTAGAAAAATATGTTCATAAGCCACCTCTCCATCCCGAAGTATTCAAGGCCATCAAATCAATTTATGAAGAGTTGAGTAACGACGATCTTCTCACTCGGTGTATAGGCGGATACACTAAAAACAATAATGAATCTTTCAATGCCACCATCTGGGCATTGGCTCCGAAATCTATTCAAAGTGTCCAAGTCGTATTTGTAACAGTCACAAACATCGCCATTGGAATTTACAATGATGGATTTGCGTCCATATTGCAGATTTTGGCTACTATGGAAATGAAAATTGGCCGCTGCACGTTCAACATGCAGAAAATTTCCTGACTGATGCTGCAAAAGAAGCCAGGACGAATTCAAAATCATTTAGAAAGGAAAGGCAGGAGGAAGACGAGCATCTGGAAGGCCAATTGTATGGTGCAGGCATATCTCGGTTAATTTTTGTTCTATCGACTTGAAATTTTAAACATATATTGGAAACTAACTTGTCTTCGGCATCACATAGGGGATTTTTGAAATATTGCATATTTCAAAAGTTATTAACAATTTTCGAGCGATTTTTCTTGATTTTTTTAATCTTTTTTTCAGAATCATGCTATTTTTTAAGAAATCATTTAAAAACATAAATCCTACTTGATGTCGAACCTGTGACCATACTATATCGAAAAATTTTTGGTTCATGATGATATCTTTGAAATTGCAGGAGTAATTGGTTCGGAGGTGGCTTAAAAAAAAGACGTCTCCGGAGAAACGCCAGGAAGCCACCATTATGTATTTTAAAGTAACCAAAAATTTGATAACATAGTTAAAGATGTAAATAATAAAGATCTCTTGCTAAAATTTCGATATATTGTTTTGTTTCTTTGGAAGAAAATCCCAAAATTCGCTTGATTTTTCTGCCTCTAGAGTGGTTTACCCCCTTAACTTCTCCTTTCAGACCGCTATGGCACTTCCTGTACCCAAGGACTTCATTGTAACCTTTAATACGGACCTTGAACTCGATGGACTTATCACCTGCTTTAAACGGGCCGGACCTATCACTATGGTCCAGATAACCTCGGAGAGCCTTATCACCCAGACTATCCACATCATCTTCAAGAGATCCGACGACGCCGTCACCGCAGAAAAATGCAAGGACCTCGGGCTACTAGAAAACTCATTATACCTCGAACCTGCAACTGACTCCCAACCAACGGACTTAATATCCCAAGTTCACGTCGTTAAGTGGAAACGATCGCATTCCCCCGAGAGCGATCTCACCGAGAACAAGTATCTTTCATCAAATACCTTGGGAACGGACTCCAGAAGACCCTACCCTGAATAACAGTGAAGAGAAACAATAGTAAAAAGTTATATGAGATAAACAGGGCCGGCGATTTCATGGAATTACAGTATCACCGAGAGGAGTGCGCTCGATGGGAGACCTGCAAGAAAGCGACGGGAAATATTGCGCCATCCCTACCGAATATCAGTATGTCAAAACTACATGCCTACTTAAGATCATTCATCCCGTGCGGGATTGAAATTGACCGCTGTAATTACATCCTCCACAAGAAAAAGGGTATGCGGGTAACCTTATGTTGCTGAGACCTTTCCCAAGAATTACATCAAACTTCTATTAAAAAAAAATTAAATCTTCTCTTACGCACGTCCTTTCTTTTTCTCTGTTTCCGAAAATGGCACTCCAACAAGCACCAGAAGACCAACGATGTCTACTCTGTACCTCCCTAATAAATGCAACTATCCACATCCTATGTTCCACGGATCAATGTACATGGAATCAGGACTTTTATCTGTAAGTAGTGGAGCCGATGCGATTTATCTGGGGAGCAGCCGTTTGTGCTTCGGCCATAAATCCAACCTTGAGTCAGCAGAATTGGCCGAGAAAGCCTCCCTTCTCTACATCCAGAGAACCTGCGAGGCCCGACCGCTCTGCCGAATACCCGCTATGAGGACCTGAAAACTCTAATGGACGCGGTGTATGTGTTCCCTGGAGACACTTCCGACTACTAAATCTTGTAGCTCCCGCTATGGAGAGAAAAAAACGTAGGCCCATTTACCGGACCATCTAGACAACCTTCCTTAACGCGAAAGTTCTCACCTCATCTCTGAGGTCGAATCCCAAAATTTTGTGGTCAGGCAATAAACCCCCGAAACTGGCGGATCGACATAAAACCCTTTAATTCTAACATGAAACGGAAAAATCTCGTCCGACTCGGACTATCAACATCCGACAAACCTTCTATTAATGTTTCTAGCTTATAACATCGACTTCAAATTAAACAAGTATATTTACGTGTAACTTGATGAAAGATCTCTATTCTTAGATTCATTTTATATGTTTATAAATTCTTCATACACATTCATCCACCCACTAAAACTACCAGCCCATCTATCCACCCGTCCACCTACACACAGGCGCTTACCTATCTCCACACTCATTTCCTATATTAGCCATTAAGACCCCCCCCCCAATTCTCCCGTAGACAAACATTACACTTCGCTAAGAAAAGGTCAACGTGGTACGCGAAGCAAAGGAAAAAAATGCTGCTCTTCGCGGAAATAAAACCAAACGTGCTACTCTTTGCGGAAAGTACAGAAGCCGTGTTATGATTCGTTTGGGACGTCAATATGCAATGGCTTGTGTACTAAATTCATAGCAATTTCTTCTGAGTTTTATCAATCGAATGAAGAGAGTATGCACATGGATTTGAATTTATATCCTTTTTTAGTAAAAACTTACCGTTTCAGTTATCGAAAGTCAACATTTTTTTATATATCGTTTAACATTATTGCAAGACATAACTAATATTTTCTATGCTGAAATATCATATATGGTTTTGAATTTAAAATAGATTCATTTTTACGACACTTATCAATCGAATTTTTACACAAAAGACTTTTTTTTAAACATAATAGAAAGCCAAAGATAGGTACTTATTTACTTTACAATGGAGAGAGAGCAAATCTGTGAAATGTCTGTTTCTTAAATGCAAAGGAATAAATTGTGCTAAGTTAATAGCAATGCGAAAATAAACCTAATATCTTCTGAAATACGAATAGTTAATTCAAAGATTTTCATTGAATTCGCGCGTAAAAAGGTAAGCGCAGCCTAGATTTCCGTATTCGTAATCAGATGTCACAATGATTTTTGCAGATTAAGGATCGTTGCATTGGTCTAGAGCCGGGGATTTCAACAAACGCTTTCTAAGAATTATAACTGGTATACTTAATTCCGTAATTTTGATCAATGAATGAAAAAGGCAGTTATCGACGCGAATATCTGATACGTCATCCAAGCTGTCATGAAGACTGCTTCGGTGTCAGCGCACCACTGATCACGTATATGCACGAGTCTCAGTACGTTAACTGAGCTACACTATGAAAGTTGAAACGAAGAACATTGCGTTCTATCAAATTTGAGCGGGAGGCGTTCAAAACCTTCGTCATGCCCAGAATGTTCGGAAGCGTCGTCAAAAAATGGATCGCTGAAAAGTATCGAAATACTATTGCTAGATATTATAGTAAATATTATTATCTTAATTATATACCGAAATAATACTTATAAGATAGACCCCCCACTACTTTGTTTATATGTTCGGTAGCAAAAGGAGACAGCAACTTAACTCTCTCTCCCTGTTCAGACTGCGATGTAGGTAGACGTGCCGACTGCGACTTCTGTAGCCACTAGACAATAAATACTCTATACTACTATTAATATAAAAAATATTGTTCCTTACGTTATTTTATCCAACAATCCGACATGGTAGCTGGTCAGTGGTTGTGTAAAATAATTATTTGCTATCTTGACTCTCAAGTCATATCGAAATAATGAGCAAGATAATAGTGAAAGTGGCGTTAGAATAGCCACGGGGAAATTAATAGTTGTTAATAAAAGTGAAATAGAAAGTGTAAGATTGTTCAAGAAATAAAAGTTTTGGAACAGAAAAAATAAATGCTCGCTGAAAATGGAATACGAATATTTTTTTCACTGTGTCTGACGAGTGACACAGCTTCAAACTAAAAAAGAATAAGTCTAAAATAATCGAAATGAAAAATTTTATTTTCATGAGAAAGGAAAATTTCTCAGCTACTGAACAATAAAAGGATATTTGGAAAATACTTAAGATAAAAGTGCGATGCAAAGGGATTAAAGTCGGCAAGCATAACACGTGGTAAAGTGCTAGTAGAGTATGTGGATAATTTAAGGTTAACATGTACAAATGAGTGAAAAGGTAAAGTCAGAGAAAGAACACGAATCAGAAAATAAAGACATTAAATTAAACAAAGAAATAAGTAACCACCTTAGAAAAGTGTTCTTAATAGAACTTTAAAAAATGTCTATACTGAAAACTAAAGTGTATAAGAATATAACTGTCAAAGAAATAGAAATGGCAAACCAAGCTAAAATAGAAGATATCATGATATCTATTTTCGATGGAGAAAATTACTCAAGTTGGAAGATGCGATTAATGACTTTACTTGAATATAAACAACAAGAAATATAAATACTGATGATAAGGAAGTAGACGATTAGAAGAAAAAAGATTTGAAAGCGAGAACTATATTGATGAGTGCTGTTACAGATAAACAGTTAGGATATATTGCAGAGTGCACGATAGCATATGATATGATAGTAAAGTTTGAGAAAATATATTTAACAAAATACCCTGCAATGAAAAAATATGCAGAGGAAGAACATAAAAAGTTAAATTGAAACATTCAGTAGAAGATTTATTTGTCTATTTTGAAAAGCTGTAAATGAATTTAAAACTGCTGGTGGAAAATCGGATGAAACTGAAAAAATTAGATATCTGATCAAAAGTCAAGCTATAGTCAGATTGGAGACTTTATAGATGTTATTCCTGAATAAGAACGCACAGCAGAATATGTCAAGTCAAGGATAAAAGAGAAAATTGTGCATAAAATGGAAAATGAAAAGAAAGCAAATAAGTAAGTAAGTACTTTCTCAAGAAAAACTCAAAGGAAATGTTATATATGCGTAAAGGTTGGTCACCGTCAGAAGGACTGTTGACCAGCAAGGCAACAGGGGCAGAGGTGCACAATTAAACAGAGGTCAACTAGGAACACACAGAGTTTTCAACCGAGACGGACAGCACCGTGGAGGTGACCAAAGCAGAGGGACATGCAGGTCAGGAGACGAGTCCAAGTCAACTGAAGCAGAGAAAATTGTAACTTGGGCAACGGATGTCTATAACCCTCGATTAAATCTTGTAACAGATAACGAATACATCGAAGATAGTAAAAGTGAATTAAATTTTTTGTTACATAGTGGGGGTACACATCATATAGTGCAAAGTGATAAATTCTTTGATAAATTTGAAAAGTTAGAAATTCCGATTGTTGTAAAATTGCTAGATGGAAAATTGTTAAAAGCGATTAAAATAGGAACTACGAAATTGTATTTTAAAAATTATTATAATGTGAGGAGCGTACAATTAAGCAACGTATATTATGTTGAATGTATGAAATAAAATTTGTTAAGGTGGTCTTCTACCTATAAATTTCGAAAAAAATCGAAATTTTTTTATTTGCTCTTTTAATAGCAAATTTCCTTTAGAATACGATGCTGAAAACCGCATCTCGAAATTAGATTTCGTTTAAAAGATACAGCTAAAACTGTAAACTTACTTTTTCACACTCCGTGCGAGAAGTTCGATTTCTCGCACGCTCGAATAAAAAAGCATGCGCTAAATTGAGTTCTCACACGTCGTGTAAAAAATAGGGTTCGATACGCGAGCGAGAAAGTCGTTTTATCCTCGTGTGATCTTTTCACCCTCGCGTCGTTCGGGCGCAAACGTCGACGCGAGGATAAAATAACTTTTTCGCAGTTGTATCGAAAATAACTATTTTTGTATATTTAGCCATTTTACTCTGCGAAAGAAGGTTGTCGAACGTAGGCCACAACAAAAAACGAATTCCCGACCAGTTTTTGGTTAAAGAAGAATAGAGTTAATATTTTAAAATGTTAACTTATAAATTTATAAAGATTACTATTCAAATAATTTTTTTATAAAAGAATCCAGAATAATAAAAAGCGTTTTAGCTTCAAAATTAAACAAAGAAAATACAGTAAATGATTAAATATTTATGTATGTTATATTTGCATATATAATTTATACATGCACGTACATGTACGAAAATTTTAAATGCTACTCGCGAAGTCAGATCGCGCGCAAATCTTAAGCGTAAAGGGATCGCGGGTGCTGCGAGACGGCGCTGAACGACGGGCCCGAGCTGCGGAGCGATGCTGCTTAATCTGTCGTCTGCTCAGTACGCACATGTTTTGGTTTACCATCTTGATTGCGCCATGTCGAGGTTAGTCGCGTTGTTTATTTGCACAGATATTTACTAAAGTATAGAGTTGTATCTTCTCTTCGCACAGAAATTCAATCAGCTGAATATTAGATAAGTATAAATAAACTGAATAAAACTAGTTGTGTAAAAAATAGATACTTTGTGATATTTTCTTATTCAGATCCAGAGCACTAATCACAGATAGATGGCATCCAGCCAGTTATCAAAACAGGCTGAATAATCATACAAAATATGAAAATCATCCAACTTGTTAACGGCTATAGCTCCTTGCTGTGATAGCATTTATCTAGTAAGTCTGCATATATTTTCTTCTAAATCAACCGTTCTATTCTAAATAAAGCATTTTTAATTTTTCCTTTTTCTAATCAAAAGGTCTCCTCATATATCTCATGCACTGTAAATTTTTCATTCCTTTTTCTTCACGTGATTTGCTTTCATAACATTAGATTAGGTTTCAGAATAACCATTTCCACTATATATATCTTTTTTGTGATCTTTTCAATATTTATAGTCATATCAGCATTTTCTATTCTCTCAACTGATTTCAAATAATTTCTTTTATAGATGAGGTTGTGCATACTGAATTAGTCTTCACATTCTGCCATTGCTGGATTTAACAGAATAATAAGTAAATACTGTCTGAATCGTATTTTGACAGCTACGTACATGTTTATACAGGATAATAGTAAGTCATATCTATTCTTGTAATGTCACAAAATGTTAAGTAAAACCAACTATTTTATATGTTTCAGAAAGGAGAAAAAATTTAGCAACTATCAATAGTTTATTAGAGAAAATTTAAGAAATTTTTCTTTAAATGATTATTTCTGAAAATTTAATATTTTGAGCTGTGCCGTTACTTTTTTTCAAGACCTCTTGATGGATTTTGATGAAACAAAGTGGAAATTGTTTGTCATATATCCACCTACTGCAGCAAGCTCTAGAATTGAAAAAATTTTTTGGTTAAGTATTGTTTTGAAGATCAAAACTAAAAAAAACTCATAAAATTGACTTAAAAGTATTTCTTGACATAAAAAAAATACTTAATCAAAAAATTTTTTTAATTCTAGAGCTTGCTGCAGTAGGTGGATATGTGACAAACAATTTCCACTTCGTTTCATCAAAATCCATTAAGAGGTCTTGAAAAAAAGTAACGCCAAATGATTTTTTTTAAAAAATGTCATATCTCAGTATCGAGTAAGGTTGAAAAACTCTACTGGGGATATTTTAGTAGTGAATAAGTCATATTTGTTATATATAAACATATTTTTATTATAATAATATTTTATTTTATTGTTTTAGGTAACTTTGGCCTAAAGGGCCACTAGGTATAAAGCCACCTAAAGTTGTACAACCATAGCAAAAGATGAAAATGATAAAATATATAATCAATCTAGAGAGTTAATCTTTTATATTAAGAATGAATCAGAAACAGCAAGTTGTTTTTTAGAATTTGTTAATTAAGTTGAAAACATTTTTAATAAAAAAAGTAATACAATTGCAATACGATAATGGCAACGAGTATTTAAATCAGGAAATTTATAATTTTAGTCAATTTAAGGTTGTCTTACAACTATAGGCCTTTGAGGCCAAAATCACCTGAAAAAATGAATTCAAATGTAATTATAAATGATAAAATATTATATACTATAAATATAAATAATTTTTAACAAAATAAGCCAAGGTAGAGGTTTTGATCCTTTTTATAAAAAAAACTTGAGTATTTTTTTTTGGAGGCGAGTTGATGGATTTTGATGTGGTTAAGTGCAAATTACTTGTAATACACTCACCAATGGAATAAAGATCCGAAAAAGATAAAAATAGTTTTTTTTGTAAAAGTTTCCGTTTGTTAATAAAAATACTTTCAAAACAGTACGTATATGCACTTACATATATGCAAATGAAACATTTATCTTTAGAGGAAAAATTAAAAGTCGGATCCGGACTATCGCTATCAAAAAATTCATGGAGATACCTTTTTATTGTAAAAACATGTCCGCTGAGCCCCAGAATGATTTGTAATCGCTTTTGGGTCTAAAAAATGTATCCAATTTTTTATTTTTTAAAAAGTTTTACAAGGATCTGAAATAATATTTAGTTAAGGCCACGTGGTACCAAAAATCAATTGAATTTCATTATTCAATAAATTAATATTCGAATGTTTATTTGGAAAAATTAATCTGTCAGGCCCTCCGTATATGTAAGTACTATACCCAACAATTTTTTTGAGTAATTCTCTAGTGGTTGCAAAAGATATAAACATTCTAAAATTATGTCGGTATTTCACATCACCTTAAATTCTACGGGAAATTACAAGAATAAAGTGCATGTAAAATATTTCAAATCTTTGCTTCGTTTTTGAACAAAAAATTAATCAAAATTCTGAAATTAGGATGAAATTCATCATTAATTTTTTTCAATACTAACGGATTTTTTAGCTCAGAAAACGAAGCAAAATTACGAAATATCTTACACATACTTTTTTTTTTAAAAGAGTTGTTTCAAGAAGAGGTTTCGTTCAAGACTTTTTCCAACAGAAGCTTGTTTATCTTCATTCATTATTTTGATTTTATTATCATTACTAAGAATTTTCGGTTGTTCATTATTTTTATTCAATAATAGCTTATTTTGTGCTCTGGTAATCACGAATATCTCTACTGGATTTCTAGATAGAGCGTCTGCATTTGCGTTCTGTTTT
>JAYJLV010086835.1:0-13580 GCA_036873485.1 Torymus texanus | reverse complement strand
ATATATATACACACACACACACACACACACACACACACACACACACACACACACACACACTCGTGAGAGTTACACAATGCCGCGATCATTAATTAGAAATCGGCATTATACGGGCGCGCGTGCGCGCGTGGGAAAAAAAATAGGAACGGATTTTCGATTTCTACGTGCGGATGGTCCTGTTTTTCTTTCTCACTCTGTCGTCGCATAAAATCAAGCGGTAACTTTTATTTTTGGGAACCCGTTCAATTTTGTATCACGCGTTTGTATCACGTGACGCAAGTGAGCGGTACACGAACGTATACGCGCTTCGCTAATTAAACGTTATCAATGAACGATTGCTGTTGTAGCCGCGCGTGTATTTGTATTGTAGGAGAGCGCTAACAAATTTTATCGTCTTTTATTGCGAATTTTCAAAAGTTTGGAAGTGTACCTATACGTTGATTATTAAACTTGTTTACTGTTTATCATCGTTATCATATATTATACACTTGGAGCTGAAAAACTGGTAAGGACGGTCGAATTTATATGAGGTTCTAAAAATTTATCACATCTATATGTAATGATGAACATACATAATGTCTCTTCGGTAATTATTATACGCGCGCGCACACGTCTTCGTTATCTAAAGATGACAACCGTGTATAAGCTTATTACACAGATACGTAACTGCAATTTAGGAAATTTCTTATTTTTTTTTTCTTTTATTATACAGTTACGTAAAAATAAACCCTCACGTGTATACACATTAATTGTCTGAAAATATTAACGTTAACCAATTTTGACATATCAAACACTCTATGGTATATCAATCTAGTAAAAACTCAGAAATTTTCCATAACCTCAGTCCCACGTTCTCCTCATTTCCAAAATCACCAAAAAATATTTCATGATTGCATATTCGCGTTATTACGCCCGCATCAGTGGTATATATATATACACACACACACACACACGTAAATAACGATACATCCCACGGAGGGCGCACAGACGCTCGCTTGGTTGCCTGCACGAAGAACTTTGCGCACTACGTCCCGTTATGAATTCTAGTCTCGGCAGTTGTCGGGCGGGCTGATGAATATTGAAAGACGAATTTTCGCAGACAAGTTTTATGGTTGAAGTATTATGAACATATAAGTATACATACACACACGTGTTCCCCTGTCATGTAATAATACGAGCGACACGATTGCGCAGTTATGTGTATATACGAATATAATCGCAGGCATCGCGTCGAAGATCTTCCTTTGGTATAGCTCGCGCGCGCGCGCGATCATATCGTCGGTTATGCTGCAGTATAGCATATAGCGTCTCTATACGAGATAATGACTCTATTTTCCGTTGTCGTCGTCGTCGTCGTCGTCGCCGTCGTTGACAGGGTTATCACTGTACGCGTTGAGAATCGCATTGCGCTTTACGCGAGATTTTCCAAGAGTATATAGACAATGAGTGTAGAGAGAAAAATATGATTGATATCAATCCTATACGTAATAGATACATTGAGAACAATGGATCACTTACCGTACATAGGTCCAATGAGTACCATGACTATAAGCATCAGCACCATGACCCTTTTCCTTCTATTCCTTGGGCCTTCCTTGAACGCCACCCTAAACGTCTCCTGCACGTGCCTGATAGCGAAGAAATCTGTCACCGATGCCCACCAGGTCACTTTCTTCAATTCGGACGCTTGGGCAAGTTTCATGCTCTTTCGAAGCTCGAGTGACCTCGGCGCTTCCTTGATCACGATTAGTCCATACATAAAGCTAAATACATAGCAAGCTGCTGCTATACCGAAGACACCGTAGAAGCCGATCTTAATGTAGAGTATACCAGATAGAGCAAGACCTACCGGTACACCAAGACTAAGGAATGAATTGACAGCGCCAACTCGTACGGTACGCGATTCGACACTGGTAATGTCACCGATGTAACTGAACGTACCCATGATCATAGTGAACCAACCACCTGTAAGAGCAGGCCAAAGAGCTTCGAATACACCGGCTGCTTCCATGGGTAGCTCGTAGAACCAATAGGTACATGCTATTAGACTGATACTGGTGAGAAATTCACCAACGATCGGTAGCATCATGCAAGGTTTGCGTAGACCATTTCGGTCGCTCCATGCACCCATAAAGACAATGAGAATCGAAGGGAAGAAACTTTGTAGCGCTGTCTTCCATGTCTGCATACCGGCGACTAATTGTTGCACTGCTGTCTCCTCCATTTCTAATCCACTGGTATTCCTGGCAGCTAAGGCTGCACATACCGATTCCGGGTATCCTAGGTTCACCTTGCAAGCTTTCTCGAGGTTCAGGTTCTGAGTGGCAAGGGCGGCAAGAACACTTGGCATTATATAAAACGCGACCATCGGTTCTACAGTGATGTTGCCAATTACATAGGAACACTTTTGTCGGAATGTCATGGTCTTCCATCCTATACCACCACCACCATCACCATCACCAACAGTAGCAGCATCATTAGTCGACTCCTTGTCATCACTCGTTGCCGTCGCTGCTGCATCCTTGTTGTTATTGTTCATCTTCCTGTCGTCCACCGATTCCTCCTTGTCCACGACCACAGATGCCGGTGGTTCTCTCATCCTGTATCTCTCTCTCTCTCTCTCTCTCTTTCACACAATACTTCCTCTCTTAACCCACAACTGTTAAGCTCTCTCTCTCTCTCTCTCTCGCTCTCTCAATGTCTCCTGAATCGTTAATACCTCATGCGGGCGCGTGCACAGCAGCGGCCGCGCGCGGAAGGAAGGAACGGCCGACTGACTGACCGGTGAGCGTGCGCGCCGTGCCGAGAGAGCATACAACTCGAAAGAGAGAGAGAGAGCCGTGTACCAACCCCCCGCACGACTTAGCGCGCGCGCACGATGCAGGAGAGAGGGACCGCGCGCGCAGAGCCAAGAGCGCCGCGGCGTGAGAGAGAGAGAGAGGGAGAGAGAGAGAGAGAAAGAGAGAAGGAGCGTCGTCTACCTGTCTTGCTCACACGCTCTCTCGTTGCCGCCTGCACACTGTTATGTGTGTATATATATATGTGTGTGTTGTGTGATGCAGTTTCAGAGGTTACAGCGGGATGCGACTGTAGATGTATGTAGGTATATACGTATATATGTAAGATCCGATGTTTCGTATGGTTATATTTGTTTAGAGACAAGTGTGTGTTGCCTTAGGGAAGTTGGTGAGATTTGGAAGAGGTTGTGGATGGATATGGTAGTAGGACGTGAGTTGGAGATGGTTTATATATACACAAGCGAGATTTGACAATGGGTGTCCGTTCTATTGTACCGATTTTTTCCGCGTAATGATGATTCGACATTTCAGGTTTGGTTCAGTCAGTCATTATTGCTCTTTCGTATATCTTAATTTTTAATTGGTCCATGGCTGTATGTGCCTACATATAGAGTTAATATTTGTCATGGTGATAAAGGGGAGTTTTTTTTTATATTATATACACTTAATGCGTATCTAAGTTCATGCATCAATGTGAACACTTCGGTTTCTTCGTTTCATTCTTATTTTATACCTGTCACTCATCTATATATCATATGAAATATCGGGCCAAAAATAAATCTTATCCTCTAAATTTCTCGTTTATGAACGATAACAACAACAACAATAACATCTCCAGGCCCTGCATTCGCTTGCAATTCAGGATTCTTTTCTACACTCGCGCGCGTGCGCTTCCTCAATCACACATCTTCTCTCGTCCTCTCTAATTTTCCGCGTTATCCAATCCCCGCGTCATTTTTCGCTCTTATTCATCTCTCTCTCTCTCTCTCTCTCTCTCTCTCTCTCTCTCGCTCTCCACTTTTCCGCGCGCTCAGCTGCGCACATCCACTTCCCTCTCGACAACCTCCTCTCCTATTTTCCTCTTTCCCTCCCATTATTCCCCATCTCATTTCTCTCCTCCTCCCATTCCTCTCTAACCGCGCTCTTTCTCTCTCTCTCGCACGATTCTCTATCATTCTCTCTTTCCCTCTTGCTCTCTCCCTCTCTCTTTCTCCCTCTTCCCTCTTTGTTTATCTGCGCCTAGCTCCTTCTTCCTTCGATTTTTTGCCCTGCGCGTATGCGCGTGTGCTCGTCTCTTCTCTCTGCTGCATTCATCCTCGCGCGCGTGCACGCGTCCCTTCCTCTTTCTCCTTTTGCGGTGTGCGGATTCTCCCGATCGAAATAAGAGCATTCTTGCGAGAGGAGGAGAACTCTCCACACGCGGGAATCTCGTATGAAAAAGAAGAGAGAGAGAGAGAGAGGCAGAGAGAGACAGAGAGAGAGAGACAGGTGGAAAGAAGAACGAAGGGAAGGAAGGAGACAAAGACTACGCTCATGCATCTCGAGCGCATTTGAAAAGAGAACCTGCGCGAGGAGAACTCGCCAAAGCCGCGACTTGAGGTTTACCTGGTTTGTCTGTTTAAGTGACTTGCACCTTGCTAAGAGTGCAACGCGCGAGAGCCTAGGAAGCTTGAAAGGTCACAACATACCCGCGCGTGTGTGATGATCCTTTTTTTGAGGTAGTGTGCTTTGCATTTTGGATGACTCGTCGAGTATAATATACTAATAATATTAGCAGGTGGCATTCAATCTCTGCTGTTGATTGATTAACCACCGTCATGGGGGTAAAGATAAAAGAATTAAAGAAAAAAAATATGTCTCAGACGTTTACACAGTAGGTTTTGCAATAGCGTATGTTCCAGTTGCTGTCAGTCGCATCTTATCTCACACATATAATCAACTTGACGTATCTACAGAAGTATAGTGTACAGATGAACGAAATGAAATCTTGACGTGAAATTTGCTCGTAGCAAACATTCACCTACCGCAGTTCGCGCGTGATTTGGAAAAATACCGCATATCGTCTCTTTTTATTTTTTTATTTCTTTTTTTTTTCGGTGTATCCTTGTACAAGCGGCTTATATACAGACATTCGTACCTCATTTATATACTTTGACCATGTACTCCGAGTTCCAGCCTGTTCAATATTCGACAGATTAGTTGATATATAATAATTCGCCTCTGATGAGATCTGAGCTTAGAATTTATGACGCTTTTCGCACAAGGTCGTCAGGTGGCCCAAAAAATTGTCTGCGAATTTAAAATTCAACTTTGGCGGCTGTATTTCGATAGATAGACAAATATCTTTTTTTATATAGATACATCGACCTTCGACACGTGATGTATATACTGTGTGTCCCACTTTAACTTGGACAGCTGGATAACTCGAAATCTTGCACCAAATCGAAAAATGATTCAGACAAGTTTTTGAGTTTCAAAGGGCCTACCCAACCATGACCTTGAAAAAGTGCTTGACCTTCATTTTTAAGGTCATTTGGAGGTCAACTTTGTTTGTTTCGATAAAAACCCCCTACTTTTTATTCCGGATTCTGAAAGAACGCGAAATTTTACACCTAGATGATCTATCATGTCCAGGATCAAAGAGAACCCCAGAGGTCATTACAAGGACAAGTTCCTGGCCAGAGCCGAAAACTGGTGAATTATGATTTATGATTTTCTGGAAAAGAGCTTCAGACGAAAGTTATTGAGTATCGAGAAACTGACTCGACCATAATCTCAACAATGTCCCTCAACCATTTTCCTAAGGTCATTTGAAAACCACTGTTTTTGATCCCGGATTCTAAAAAAGTGAGAAATTTTACGTACTGAAGACCTTCTGAAAGAGCTTCTAGGGAATGTGGGTTGTGAATATTGATTTGTACTTTGAGTACTTTGAGTATTTTCAATTCATTCAGAAGAGTATTGAACATTATATCGGCATTGATCTACATTTTTTAATTTTTTTTATGGGAAATAGTCAATTATAAGAGACTCTGATTTATTTTCATTAGCAACGTTTCGATACTGCATTACTATCTTCTTCAAGTTACAGTTCTCCTGCTCAATACCGCTGCGGTCCTCTCTTTCCAATCCTATTATCAACAATGTAATTGGAGAGAGAAAACTGCGGCGGTATTGAGAAAGAGGACTGTATACCTTTTATTAGAAGACATTAAATGTACAATTAAAACAAATTCACTTTCATCGTATTATTCGTCGGAATATGGTTGAAAGACATTGAGCTCATGGTTGAGTAAGTTTTTCGATACACAACAATTTTCAACTTTAAGCCCTCTTCCAGAAAATCATGATTCACCAGTTTTCGGCTCTGACCAGGAACTTGTCTTTGTAATGACCTATGGGGTTCTCTTTGATCCTAGACATGATAGGTCATCTAGGCGTAAAATTTCACGTTCTTTCAGAATCCGGAATAAAAAGTAGGGGTGTTTATTAAAAAAAAACAAAGTTGATCTCCAAATGATCTTAAAAATGAAGGTCAAGGACTTTTTCAAGGTCATGGTTGGGTAGGCCCTTCGAAACCCAAAAACTTGTCTGAAACATTTTTCAATTTGGGTGAAAGGTTTCGAGTTATCCAGCTGTCCAAATTAAAGTGAGACACCCAGTATATACATCATGTGTCGGTGGTCGATGTACCTATATAAAAAAAAATATTCGTCTATCTATTAAAATACAGCCGCCAAAGTTAAATTTTAAATTCGCAGACAATTTTTGGGACCACCTGACGACCTTGTGAAAAAAGCGTCATAAATTCTTAGCTCCGGTCTCGTGACCATCAAGAGATATAGAGTTAACGCAGAGGCGAATTATTATATATCGATTAAGAAGACACAAAAAAATAATCAATATCTCAATAAAGCAAAACTTCCTGATGTCAATCGCACTGATAAATTTCAATGTGTGACAGCGACCATATATCTTCTTATAGAAAAAACGATATTTCTTTGGCGAACGTACCTTGTCGTCTCAACTACTACACTCTCCAAAACCGAGTACCATACCCCCTAAACAACTCCACCTCCCCGTTCCCATCTCATTCTACTTCAGCGCAAAATACATACACACACAAGAGCCAAGGTCGCAGTCCGACCCTGCCCCAGCGCGCGAGACCCTGACCTTGACTCTCTGTCTCTCTCTCTCTCTCTCGGCGAAAAAGCAGCGTACCAGTGCTGCTGCTCCAACACGACGACGACGACGACAACGACGACGACGCTCTCTTTCTACAACACGCGTGCGTGGTATATACTACTGACCATAGTAGCAGAAGCAGCAGCAGCAGCAGCAGCAGCTCTCCGCGATAATAATTCACATTCAGGGCCATGGCGGGGCGATCTTTCAATAGGCAATTTCGCGACGGAGAATTGCTTCCGCAGAGACGGAAGAAGCGCGGCCAGCGAGCGAACAAGTATATATAGCTAGTGTAGCGCTCACGGTTTGACGACCTTGCGCACATATCGCGCGCGTGTACCAAGTGCAGTATATGATGGTGTGTATATATACATATATATATAAGCGAACGCGCGCACGATTATATCTGTGTTTATCTATTCAAATTTAATGTCAATATGATGGCTAATATATATTTATCTGTTTATTTAAAAAAATTCCTATACACACATTCAAATTATAAACATTTTAAAATTTTATAATATTAGTACAATACAAATACAATACAAATGGTCGTAAATTTAATAGAAATGTCAGAAAAATTGAAATTTCTTGAATAAGTTAGAAGAATTCATTGAATAATTGCTAACTTTGTAATTTATTGATCCGTTTCATAATTAAATTCAAGAATACGCTCAAAAATAAACACAAACTGCACTATTAGATAAGTTCAGAGTTCCCGGAATAACCAGATAAGTCCATACTTTTGTTGAGTTCTTACTCGTTTTGAACGCATTAGAAAATGTATAATCTGTTCAAACCAGCGTGTAAATATGTGTGAATTGACTAGTCAAGTACCGCGACTCATCTCGTTTCTCCTGATCTTACATATAAGTTTAAACATAAAACCCGTTTTTCTCGGAAACTTGAAAAGTGGACTTATTCGGTTATTCCGGGAAGTCATATATATACATATATATATGAAGTAGAAGTAAGGAGAGAGAGAGAGAGAGAGAGAGAGAGAGAGAGAGAGAGAGAGAGAGAGCACAGTGGCGATAGTTAAGGTTTATATTGAACTTTTTTTTATTTAGTTTGACGTGAGTTAATGTTACTGTATTTATACGATTTTAAGATGGGACGTTTTGTAAGTAAGTTATAGGAATAGCAGTTGTTGATTTCAGAGAATTTTTTTTTGGCATTCGTCATATATATAATACATGATATAAATAAAAAAAGGCAAAAAAAACGGTAATGGCGTTGATTTATCTAATGGGCAAATTAGAATATAATTATCTTAAGAGGCTTGTTTTTTAAAAAATATGGGTTTTTCTGTATCCGATTCATTATTAGTAAGCAGTTTTTCTGTTGAACAATTAAATTATCGTACGCACACATATTTTGCTCTAAAGATGCGCTGAAAATAGACAATAGACAAATTTTAAACAGTCATTGTAGATAATGTATATTTCAAACGATAACAACAAAAACCATAGTACTTATCGTGAACATAATAATATTGTAATCAGAGGATTATAATATGATATTCAAAATAAAGATGACGTTAAATACCACTCCTATACGCGAATAGAAAATTCATTAATCCGAATTAAGAAGATATATGTATATAGATATGAACTGTTTTGTACCACTCCAAGCTAGTTCCTACGAGTAGGGTCTAAAACGGATTTATAATTTGCCGTAATGCCCGGTGTATTTTAAATTCACAATATGTTAAATTGTCGTAAGAACTATCACGACGAGTGCGTCACTGCACATATCGCGAGTTGCTACCTTCATTCAATAACATCTTTTTCAGCAGTTCGAAGAGATATAGGGACGACGATGCTGTATAGAGCGCGCATGAAAAGTCGTGAATCATATGTATATATATATGCTTAGCTTTGCTATTTCTGGCGATTCTGCGTGTGCATTAGTATAGTAGCTCAAGGGGACCAAATGCGATGTATGAAAATTTATTTCGTTGAAAGTAATAGACAGAAGGTTTGATTTTGTTCGTTATATAACACGCAAGTCTGATGATTGTTGTAGAATTTTTTTTTTTTTTTTTTTTTTTTTTAAGTTGATTTCCTATCTTAGTATAATAAATATCTCATTGGATACAAATTTTAAGTTATTTTAAAGTAATCTTATTGTAATTTTTAGGTTTGTTTCTGAAAGGAAATCGTATAAAATTTCTTTCTTTTAATTTTTTTTTTTGGTATATATTTGCAAACGTGTAATTTTTGTTAATTGAAACAGTCACAAATTAAAATTGTTGGATGAAAATCGTTTTTAAATATAATTTGAATATTCCAGTTTTTATACCATTGCTGCTCGAAATCTTTAAAGACTTGTTTGCTAAGAATAAGGTTAACGAAAAAATACCGTACGATAAATGAAGCATCATTATCCAAAAACTGGATTCAAAAGCGACGGAGAATCGTGTGTGTATATATATATTTATAAAAGATTTTTATATTTTACAATAATTGCGTATTTAATTAACATTCTTATATAGATTTATCGTTTTGAATATAACCAAATAAACTTAATCTTTAAGCACAATTTGATAACTGATAAAGAACGAAACGTGTTATTTTAGCGTTTAAAAAAAGCGTTTAAATGTCGGAAAGAGAATATTTTCCGTTAATTAAGGTACGTAAAAACAAGCTTGATCAAGTCGTACCCGGAAACTGAGTAAGAAAAATTTTATTGTCCAAAAATTTCATTTTTTTTAATTCTACCTACATATTTACCTGTACAAAACAAAAATCTATACTTTTTGAACTCCTTCTCGACCTTTTTATCTCGATCATGTGATATTATATTTCAAAACTGACGGAGTAAAATTTTTAATACGAACAAGATTTTTGCATTACAAATTAAATGGAGAATTAAAAAACCATATTTAAATATTGGTATTTTAAACGAAACAATTCGATATTTTCGTAAGAAGATTTAAATATTAAATAAAGATCAAAGAAAAAGTACTATTCAAGATGAAATTGCATCTAGACCTCTACGTGTAAGTAGATACCATTCATGTATAATCAGACATTCGAGTTCAATGTAAAATTCATTAGAATTTTGTCATTATCTTAATGTTTATTACCCCCACGTTGCATAGATTACTTATCATTATCTTACGTACAAAATAAAATCATTAAAAAATTAAATGATTCCTGCAAAAAAAAGAAAAAGAAATCCCACCTACAATAAATCCCCCCCGCACAACGCAACTTCACGTGTACATACACACACATAAACCCATACACCGTCTCCCGTTATATTTATCGACTCGCGTTCGCTCTGGCAACTCTATATACACGTCGAAAAATCACGTCTCTCTCTATATACCACGCCGCATTCGCTGCTCTCTCGCGGCTTCACTTTCGATTTCTTCTCTCTCTCTCTCTCTCTCTTGCTACAGCAACAAGGCGAGAAAGAGAGTTGAGGAAGCGCGAGTGCGTAAGCGTGTTCGCTCGCTGCAAATATAGTCGTGATCGCTCGCAGAGCAGCAGCAGCAGCAGCAGTGCAGCAGAGGCGAGTTTGAGAAAGAATGCGTAAAACCTGTTTCGCGAGACGGAGGCTCTATGATTGCAGTTGTTGCGAGCGCGCAGGGAGAGCAGTTGAGTGTAGTGTGGTGAGAGAGAGAGAGAGAGAGAGAGAGAGAGAGAGTGGTGTATAGGTACTGAGAGAAGAGGAATGGTTGGGGCTGATACAGCACGTGTATATATGTGAGGAGACGAGATGTTGGAGAGAAGTTTTGGTTTTGTTGCGCGCTGAGGGGAGAGGAGAGGGACAAGAGAGGCTTATATACACACAGGAGATGCTGGAGAGCTGAGTTTGTTGGGTTTTGGGAGAGATTAGGAATTTTCTTTGATCGGTGAGGTGATCGGCAAAGTAATCTTCCGAATGAAGGGAGTTTATGATAAAAATGTAGAAGATGCAGGTTGAAGAATTTTGATATATTATATATATATATATATATATCAGCATTGGGAGTTAATGAGAAGAAAAAGAAGTTTTTTTTTCAGTGAACTTATTTTCTATAAAACATGAGTTTAATAAGATTCATCAATATAATGATTAATAAAGTGAAGTCCGAATAGTTTAAAAAAGAATAATCTCTTTCAGAGAAAAAAACTACCTCGATATATAGTATTTTTCAATAATACACCAACATAAAATAGGATGGTTTATAGCTTGCGAAACATACACTGAATCCGATTGATTTATTTTACAGTTAAGAACGAATCGAGCGTTTCTAATGGCGTTATGCTTCATTACGTAGCTCCTAATTTGAATATATTCCTAATTAATTAAGACATAATTCACTTTCTATCTTATATTTTCCGTTTTTTTTTTCTCCTTACCTTTTATAGAATAACAAGTGTCTCTAATTTTATAGATACTTCGGTACGCAGATACTAGATACCTTGATTCTAATCAGATTTGTAATTTAATAAGTAATTTAATAAGTTGTAAAAGCTACGCGCTTCGAACGTTTTGCTTACATGGCAGTTAAGGTCGATTCTAAACGTAAACCTTGCTTTTATATTATTCATCAAAGTAATTTATTTATTATGCAAATAGTACCTTATCTTATATTTATATATACTAAAACAACTGCGTATAAGTATACAGCATACTTATCTTTTATATAAATTTATATGGAAAAAAACAAATCCATCTCGGCTTGACGTGAATTTATATCTTAATAACTCGCTTCCTCTGACACGCGATAGTATTAATTACAGGCAATTTCAATTAAAGTGAAAGTTCTTCCAATGAGAAATAAAACCACTTTGCTTTCGGATCCAGGCCAAAAAATACATCATCGTAAACGTACTCACGCGGAACGACTATATTATCGTTTTTTCTTTATTTTTTGTTTGTTATTCTAACCAATTTATCAATACAACCAAAATTTTAACCCCCGTCCAGTCATCCAAAATTTTCCTCAACCATATGCAAGCAAAAAAAAAAAAACACTTCCAACAAAAACACATATAATTTTTCCTCGTTTCACGCCTCTTCCCCCCCCATGATCAGGTTCACTGGTTCAGTAAAACAAAAAAGCACAGTGGTTTCTATCTCCTTCTGTATGCGTGATTGATGATTATTGCACACCTGGAGAGAGAAACAAGCCAATAACGGTGTCTCGCACGCGTGGCGCCGCGCGAGAAAAAAAGGGCCACCGTGTCTGTGTTGTGCTGCCTGCGTGTTATATAGGGAAGGCCCTTATATTTTTTTTTTTTTTTTTTTTGTTCGACTGACACTAGGATTGAGAGGAACGCCGCGCTAATTGATTATTGCGTTTGTTGTTGTAGAGCGCAGACGCTGTTATACCTGAATATATGTATTCGTGTAAACATAATATAATTTAAGAAGGGTTTTAGTGTGTATTGAATTTTTTTTATCGTGAGAGTATATGAGGTACGGAATCGACCTTCCATAACAGCATATATATGTCACGGCAACCGAATACAGTTAATATATAATAACTTTATTAATTTCACTGCAATGAATAACAAAACATTATTGTTTACGGAAGTCGAGATTTTTCAATCAATGTTTTTTTCTTTTTCGTCTACTGAATATAAAATTTACACCGGTAACCTATAGCTAATAGATAATTTTTACAATTCCATTTGAAATTTTCTCATAGATCTGTGTGTGTTCGTGTGTTTGTGTGTGTGTGTGTGTTATTGTTGTCTCGAATCAATAAAATCTACAACCAAACAAAGTGCATATATACTCATATTTAATCAGCCAACCGTAATATAGTTTTTTTTTCCTTCTCCACGGTCGTAAACCTTTAAACAAATCGTAACTAAGCTACCTATATACCTACACACACGCACACACACACACACTGAACTAGTGCTCTCGGTTTTGTTTCGCGCGCGCGCGGTAGCGCTGCAATGCAGAGCACAAAAACACGGCGACCTTGCCCAATCCTGTGCCTACACACAGATATACACATACAATACGCAAAACAGCTGCACGGCGCCAGATTTCACCTTCCTAAGGACGGGTTTTTCCATTTTTTTTTTATTTTTTCTCTCTCCTCTCCTTTTTCTACTTGTTCTTAGAGCTCTGCGCTCTCTCACCCACGCGGTCGATGTCTCACCATTGTGGACCACACGATTTTTATCTCTTTTGCGCTCCGATTGTCTAAACCGCATGCGTCCGCGCGCGCTTCTGGCTCAATATAGGTGTGTGTGTGTGTATACACACACACACACACACACACACACACACATATATATACAGCCACAGAGGCGCGTCACTGCTTTCACTCTCGATAGCAGTCGGTGAGGAGAGGGTGTATATAGCCTATACAGTATAGGTAATGTGTGTGAGCAAGTCTCTGTACAGTCTGCTGCGGCTGTCTCATGCGCGGCTGCACGGGTACTGCAGACGCCTGCGTGCGCGTGTGCGCACGTGGATTTATTATCGATTGTGCGCTCTGCGGTTTTGTTGTCGGGAGATATATATATATATGCTGTGGACTGAGAGTACGATGATTTATTATTGCAATGTGTGTGTGTGTGTGTGTGTGTGTGTGTGTGTGTGTGTGTGTGTGTGTGTGTGTGTGTGTGTGTGTGTGTG
>JAYJLV010086824.1:0-12500 GCA_036873485.1 Torymus texanus | reverse complement strand
GGCAGCAGGGCGCAGTTGCGCAACACTGACCTCCTGCACTGGCAGGCGAGCGTGCGCGTGGTGCACGCGATTATCGGGGAGAGACGAGTGAGAGAGAGAGGGACACGGGCCAACGGGGACGCTTTTTTTCGAAATTTCTTTCTTGGTTTTTTTTCTCTCTTTTTGTAGTTGGGGATAGATGGTGGTATATGTGTGCGCAGTGTGGAATGCGGATCGATGCGGTGTGCCTGAGATTAGGGTTAAGCTCGAGTAGTTTTTATCAATTTTTCGGTGCGGGTCGAGTGGATTAGTGTATGAGGGTGAAAGCATTTTTCTAAATTTCACGGTTTCCTTCGATTTTTCATCTTTAAATTATATATGTAATATGAGGATTTTATAGGCTTGAGGTTATTTTTTTTACAAAAGTAATATTTAAAACGGCAATAACTAATATTAAATTTTAAAAGACCGATTTTCTTACTAACTTTCATTGTTCCAATTCATTGTCATCAGTATTCTCTACTAACCTAAGGTCTCCAAAAATGTACGATTTACTCTTTCTATTAAACTATATACAACCATATGTCCCTTAATTTCCAAACGTAATCAACATAATATAGAAAACATCTTGCACACATATTAAGCGATAAACAAATATAAGCGCTATATACCCTAATCTTTCATGCACGCACCCACCCACTCCTATACACAAAAACGACTTGAAAACCACTTACTTCGACAGAAGCGCACGCACATATGCACGCGCCGCTCTCTCTCTCTCTCTCTCTCTCTCTCTGACTCTTTCTATTACGACAACAACGAACGTTGCCGAGGAAGAAGCGCGTCAATGGGGAGTAGAGAATCGACGCTATGTGGTCGTAGAGTCGTCGTCCCGCGTCGTCGACGTCCCCGTGAGCGCACACACATCCGCCGTGACATATACTCTCTCACGTATACATATATATATATATATATATATATATATATATACCCACCGTCTCTGTCTGTCTGTCTATCTGTGTATAAGTACCTCTCGTTCTCTCTCTCTCTACTCTCTTCTCTTTGACCAGTATTATATAGCTCTCTCTCTCTCTGTCTGTCTCTCTCGCGAACGCGCGGGATTAATACCGGCAGCGGAAATATCCCCCTTTTGGCGACTCCCGCGCGCCTTTCGACGGGCAACCGAACGAGCGGCCGACTGTAAATCGCGAGGAGCCGCTAGGCGTCATCGTCGTATACTCTACTGCTACTGCTACCACCACTGGATGGGTGGGTGTGAGAGAGAGAGAGAGAGAGAGAGAGAGAGAGAGAGAGAGAGAGAGAGAGATGCGCGCGCCGCGAAGGTGTGCCTCCCATGCGTCGATGGATATATATAACGGTGATGGTGGTGGTGAGTGCCGCGCTGCGCCGGTTGAGGGTTTTTATGGGAGGGAGAGAGAGAGAGAGGTGGCGAGGTCGTTTTGAGGAGAGTAAAAGGGATTTATGGCTGCGGGTGAGCACGCGGAGAAAAGAGAGAGAGAGAGAGAGAGAGAGAGAGAAGGGTGGATGTTTTAAAATATTAAAGTTATTGGGTATACGGCGAAGGGGGTGCGGGATAACGTCGGTGTCTGAGGATTGAGCGTATTCTCTGATTATCTTTATAGGCACTGTAAAAAGGAAATTTTAAGTTGGTGTTAGAAGGTAGAGGTGGACCGAACGAGCTTGTGTATATATGTAGGGTGGTGTAATTTAATTTAGCTTTGTGCGAAATTTTATAGGTGCGTAGCTATATATATATGGATGATTTGACAGCGTTTCTCCAAAGTTGAAAGAGAAACTTTTGTATTATTGGTAGTATTAGGGAAAACTTCATTATGGTTTAATATGCTTTCAATCTTTAATAATTTTAAATATCAATCCAAATTCAAAATAATTAAATTATCGGTAAACTACTAAAAATTTTGAGGAAAATAAACCAAAATGAAATTAAAAGCTCGTGATTAATTTTTTATGACCCGCTCTCTTCTTCGTCCCTTCAAAAAAAGATCGTTTATATTAAGTATTCATTAGTTTAATCATAGATTAAAACTTTAATAAAGCATTCTTAAAAACTTGCACATTTAACCTTAGCACCATCATCGTACATCAACCTTAATCGAAACCGTGAGAACTTTAATTGACAAAAGTTGACTGAAAAAAGTTTTGAGTAGCTGCTGCGCAGGCCCGCACGGACGCTCTCTGCAAAGCCGCCATACTCATCAGTAACAAAATTTTTTTACAGCTGCAATTGCATGCCAGTTGTTTCAGTGTGGCGCTGTTGTCTTACGAAAAACGTCGTCAAGTGTATTATAGGACAGCAGTCCTAACGCGTTTTTAAGTAGTAGCGCTTTAAAAACTTTAAAATCGCATAGTTGCAGTTGCTGCACACATACTATGTACGGCTACTGCTCAAAACTTTTTTCACTGTTGCCGCTGCAGTGTCGGCACGGCAGAACACGTGCTCTGCTCCGCTCTGCTCGTCTGCACAGTGGTGCGCGCGCCCATATACGTGTGTTCAGCGACATGACCGAGGAAAAGAAAACTAACAGCGTCGTCGCTGAAGAAACGACGAGTAAAAGGCCACAGTTCGGGAACCGTACTCTCGGTGAAGGCGACGATGTATTTCGGCATAATGCCTGGTAGCGTTCAATTTTTTTTTCTTAGTGTTGGTTGATAGGTAGAGGCGAAATTTGTATGATTCTAACCTCAAAGCATATGAGTGTCAGGGCTTGTTTATATGTCTGCTTGATTGTTGATAATCATGTGCGGTGACGGAGAAGAGAGATTTTAATTTGAAATTGAAATTTATGAATGATTATTGAATATTGGGCTTTCTGTTTTTTTTTTTAATTATTGTGTAAGTTTTACAACAGATAATTTGTTCTGTGGTTTTTTTTTGGTGCTATAAAAAATGATATACATAATTTTTATATGAAGCCGATGAATAAAATGGTTTTTTGCATTTATTACCTAGAATTTTTTGCTTTATCTATCATGCATAATTATTTTTACGTAATATTACACAATTTATGGTATTATGCCAATTGTTGATCATTCTCAATGTTTTTTGTAATCAAAGTTATTTGTTAAGTAATCACCGAGTGTAATCTAATGATTTATGAGTAACTAAAGAAATTAAATCCATTAATATGTAATAAATTTTCTTAAATTTCAATTTCTTATAAATTTAAAAAATATTTTTAGTTTTTTCTATAAACCATTTTTACACATGATTATTTCATGACAAAATGTTAATTAAACTTATTAATGAATGGTATTTTCTTATAGGGACAATGTCGTTTGGGACAAAAATCAGGAAGAGACAGCTCAACGCAAAGTTGAAGAAAATTCAAAAATTTCCGCTTCGACAGAAGAAATAGAAAAATACGAAAATGAAGCAGATAAATTTTGGGATAAATTTTACGGAGTCCACCAAAATAGGTCAGAACAGTACGCATAATATTAAGTGATTCTACTCAATATTATGTAGAAATTAACAATACCAATATAGCAATACTAATTAATTTCTTTGTTAAAGGTTTTTCAAAGATAGACACTGGCTGTTTACTGAGTTTCCAGAATTAGCTCCTAATGATGTTAAAAAAGACAAAGATAGACCCTTAAGGGTTTTGCCCGAAACAGAAAATGCTAACGATAGCAAAGAAACTGATACTCAAAACATTTCAAATGAACCTGCGCAAAGAATTTTTGAAATTGGCTGTGGAGTAGGAAATACAGTATTTCCCATATTATTGTATAATAATGATCCAAATTTATTTGTTTACTGCTGTGATTTTTCATCCACAGCCATTGAAATTTTACAACAAAGCAAAGAATATGATACAAAAAGGTAATAAAAATAGAGCAATTGAGTTAGATAAGTATTATGAACATTCTAATAAAATTTTTTTATAAAGATGTAAAGCATTTGTTCTTGATGCAACTCAAGATGACTGGAATCCACCATTTGAAGAAAATAGTTTGGATATAATTATCCTAATATTTGTTCTCTCAGCTATACACCCAGAGAAGTATGTAAATCTTAGTACCTATTAAAGTAAATTGATATAATTCTGATATATATTTCTTATTAGAATGCAACATATTGTAAAGCAAATCCATCGATATTTAAAACCAGGAGGTTTAGTTTTATTCAGAGATTATGGTCGTTATGATCTAGCTCAATTAAGATTTAAAAAGGGTCGTTGTCTAGCAGACAATTTTTATGTCAGAGGTGATGGTACTCGTGTTTACTTCTTTACACAAGGTAATTGCTCGAAGGAAAAAATTTTCAATACTGATTTTAAGAGTTATTATAACATATGAATTTATTGCAGAGGAAGTTAGAGATATGTTCACCAGTTGTGGGTTTAGCGAAGTTCAGAATCTTGTTGACAGAAGATTGCAAGTAAATCGTGGCAAGCAGTTACAAATGTATAGAGTGTGGGTGCAGTGTAAATATAAAAAATTACCAATGTAAATATTTAATACCGATAATTATTTTTTACAATAAAAATGTAAATATTTTATAACTAAATTTTATTTTATTTATCACCAGTTATCATAAAATACCTGTATAAAAATATTAAAAAAAGAAAAAAATTTTCATGATTTTTTTTTGTAACATATATTCAAAGAATATATTTTACATGAAGTACTTAAAATATTTGCAACATTTTGACATTACTTTAAAAGTAGCTATTTATAATCTGGAAGTAACCACAAAAATATTCCATTTTTAGATTACAAATCTTTTAATATTTTAATAATCTCAAGTTAGTTCAACTTGAAAGTTACAACTACTTTTCTTAGAGCAAAAACAGATGTGATCAACAGCAATGAATTCTCGTTCATAAAATATTTAATTTTCTATTAAATTTTATAATCATAGATATTTTCACATACGCTTTTCTTTGAAAAACGTTTCACCCTTATGTTGCATTAGAAAATAATAAATAAATAAGATAAACTGTTATCCTTGGTAATAATAAAGCCATATATACGACCTTCGGACGACAATATAAACCCAAGCACCAAAACTACTTCCTTCCCAACACCGAAAACTCCCTTATAATAAATCCATGCTTATCATTACCCAAATCGGATCAAAATGCCCGGACGTCTGTGATTCATAATAAATTTGATTCAGCCAAGATTCGAGCCACTGATCTCCGTCCTCCGTCGGTTCTCCCTGCCTAATATTAGGGAAACTCGACCTCCTCATATTTTTTTTTTTCAAATTACAATAAAAAGAAACGGACAAACACACTAAACACACGCGCTCGCGCCTCTCAGTAGATAATTAAACACAGAACGCGCGCATATATATACAAGCGAATCGGTAATACCTATAACATAAGAAAAAGAGTCGAGAGCAAGCAAACGAGAGAGAGAGCTAGAGAGAGGCGCGACGAAAGAAAAGAAGAAGTAGATGGCGACTCGTCGGAAGATTACCCACGAGCATATACAGCGCGCGCGGGTCGAGTCAGCCCCGGGGATATATATTAGCCTCGTGATCGCGCGGGCTGCTAACAGTCGCGGATTAACTGTCGACAAGCGCTTGCGGCCCAAGCGCACCCGACACGCAGTATATTTTTATTCTAAATAGGTGTAGTGTCTATTAGTACATATAATCGCGACGTGAGAGACGAACTCGAAACTCTTGCAATCGTTAAGACACGCGTTAAATACTATACGTTGTCGATCGAAGATAAACAAAAGATCTGACTAAGGGCACGACGACACACGCACGCACTTTCCCTTACTTTGTTTTTATTTTCATTTTATATATACGTACTTACGGTACAGGTAGTATATTTATGTACGGATAAACACGTGTGTGCGTGTTTACACATTTTCGTATTACCTTTCTGTGATCGTTTTTATAACACGGTAGCCGAGCCAACATGACTACCACCGCCGACAGCAACTCCGTCCAGCTCACGAATGTGGTAAGGTTTACCCTCCAACCCCCTTCCAGTATAAGAGAGGGTGTGCGGGATAAGTTTTTTTTGGTCCCTTTTTTTTCTCGGGATGTCTCGTGGCTAATGGTGAAAGTTGGGGGTTTTCGAAGGATTTTGATTAATGTGAGGTGAGGGGGATTTTTATTATAGGTGGTGTGTGTGTGTGTGTATGTGTGAATGGATTGTTATGTCAAAGCGGTGACAAAAGGCATTTTTGGGGGAGATTGAGTTGTAAAGAGAAAATTAGTTGCGAGTTATTGGTTTGTAATAGCGAAGTATAATAACTTACAATTGGGGATGAAGGATGCGAGTTAATTGAACAAGTACTTTGCGATGATCTTGAAAATGTTTGAAAACAGTTGCGGATTTAACAGGATGTTTGAGAAATAAATTCTTTATTTGTACATTATTTTTAATAAGGTAATATTTAATTTAATTAGTTCGATTTCATTGTTTTGATTTAAAAATTTTTTTTATGAAAATTTCATTTTATTTTATTTATTTATTCATTTTTGTCTACAATTATAGAATAATTTACAGTAATCTAATCATTCAAAGTACTTAGCGGTAATTGTTAAAAAAATTCAAATTTGCAAAATTATACGTATTTCAATATATCGCAACGATTCATATTACAAAATGAACGAGTAAATAAAACTACTATCGCTCTAAAATTCTATCGTTTTAATCGTAGTTTGATATTCTGCTCAAAATTCAGTGACCCCCTCATGAAATACAAGATCACAATAGCATAAGTATGATCTAAGCAACGTTACGTGAGACACAATTCTTATATTACCGTGAACTTCGTTCCGAGAAAGCAACTTATAAAAGCGAAAAAAAAAATGTAAGCTTCGGTAGCGCCTTTCAACGATATCATTAATAAAAAGGCAAAACCATCGGGTTAAATCGTGAGCGTGAAAAAAATTCAACGCGATGATTGAGAGAGCCAATGAATTTCGCAGATTGCGCAATTTTTCTACCGATCGTGGCTACCGATATATACGAGGAGAGGGAAAAAAAAATTGTTTAAAATTTAAAATAGGGTTCGCCCGATGCATTCCTGCCAGTTGTGTGAATTTATCGTAATGAATTCCATTAGAATCGTATTAGATTCGCAATCGCAATCGATTGTAATTGATGCATCTGCGCGCGCGCGCGCGCGTGAATACGATGAATGTTCCATCGAGTTTGTTTAGTTGACGAAATCTATCAAGCATCAATTAGTCAAAACGTAAGGTATGCGACAAATTAAATTTAACGTTTGTCAAAGTCTATTTAAACAATTCATTTTGTTGTTAATTATTTTTAATAAATTAAAATCCTTATTACTACAAGGTTCTTGAGTTAAAAGTCTGTAATGGTGAAAACATCTTAACTGAAAGAATTCTCATTAAAAACAACTTTAACAAGTACCAGTAGGAAACCATGAACTTTATGAACTTGAGTTCATTATTTCAAAGTTTATAATTTTCATTAAAAAATTATTACCACGTTTTATTACTATACAAAATAACGTATTAATACAAATAGTTGTAATAATTAAAGTAATAAAAATATAAGGCATAGTTTTTCCACGTCATAAACGAGTAATGATGAAAACTATTTCAAGAATTCCCTATACACTTCTATGAATTTAATTGCCAAGACTTTATGAAAAATGATCGAACATTCACGAGTATTTAATGGCGCGGAAACACGAGACTCAAGATTTATGGTTTTTCTCTAAATTAAGCAATTGTTTTTCACAAACAACCATTTCCATTTACTAATTTTACTATTACTTCCTTATACTATTAAAAAATCCTCTAATAAAAAAAATATATAATTTTTCTGTTTTCTTCAAACTTTATTTTGCCTAATAAAAATAAAAATGAACTATACGATAGATTTCTACAAACACCGCAATGAATGAAAAAAATCTCCAACCTAATCTCTCCGCGCGTGTTCCGTGCCTTTCCCATCATAAATCCTCTCCGCAATGACTTTTCGCGACCGCGCGATAAGCATGACGCGCAATCGTCTCTAATCAACACCCTGCGCGTGTGCACACATATACACATTGCATTTACCCCCATCAATGATCGGGATTTCATTAGACAAGTACAAGGTCGATGAGCAAGGGAAATCGACAACGACGACGACTAGGGCGTTGATTAACACAGCGAGTGAATATTATCAAATGTTTACTTTAATTAATATAACGATAATATATAACGAGCGTATCTATATATATGCGCGTTGCACCAATTACGCGTTTTTCTCGATAGCGCTTGCATAATAATGCGCGCCATGGATTTTCGTAATATATACATGCGATAGATGGAATATAGGAGAAGAGTAGGATTATGCGCCAGATAATTGAGCGCGCGAGTTTCGCGTAATTTTTTTTTTTTTTAGTGTAGTTGTGGTGGGAGACGAGACTTTGATGGCGGTTTCGCATGCGATTTCAAGTGCAGTTATATATATATATATATATATATATATATATATATATGTGTTTTTCGCGTTTATTGGTTGATTGTGTAAAGATGAGAGCGAGATCCAAAGGTACAGAGACGCTGTTCGGGTAAGGTTTTTTTTTCGATCGATGATTGCTCACCGCGGTAATCGTAGTATAACGAGCGTTTTTTTCTCAAAGCACGTCATTAAGGTGGTTAGAAAGGAATGCAAAAAATCGAAATCGGAGCGTTACTGATTCTTCAATGTTTGCGGAAAGATGGTTTTCCGTGAATTAAAGTTCAAACATTTCGATCTCTCGCATCTTCGACTTTTTATAACATCCGCATGTTATTTCTTTTTTTTTTCTTTTTTGTTAAATATACTGAAATATTCATTGTTCGCCAAACAGGATTTCTCACAATTGTAGTATAATATTAATTCACATACATCAAACTTTAATTCACACTAAATTGACGACAATCATGCAAATTTATCATATATATAGTGTAGTACACGTGACGACGTGTATGTATGTATATATAAATTTTAACGATAATTGAAGCCAGCATGCATTCGGAAATCGAATATCCTAATGAAGCTGTGCCACGTGTTATCAGTACGTTGAAATCTCGGAAAATTAAAAATTCTCTTTGAATTCTCTCTTCTCTTCAGAGCGTGCTGGACACGGCCACAAACGGACACGCCAACAACGGCATCAAAAGCGAGGACAAACCACAGCAGAACCGTAACAAGGACCTCACATACGGAATCGACGACGTACCACCATGGTATCTCTGTTTGTTCATGGCGCTGCAAGTACGTATATATATACACATACGCGCGCATTTCGAGATACGAAAAGGAAAAAAAAAAGAAATAAAAGATAGAGAATTCGACGGGTTCTCTCTGTATCTGTCTGGCTCTCTGTTTGCTCTCGTTAATTGCACGAAATAAAAAGAATGTCACGTGGCTGTGTGGCCAAATATCTTCTTTTTTTTTCGGGGAACAAAATCGTTATACAATATGTGGGCATATAGGCTTTTCAGACAGTTCAGATTAGTGAATTTAGTCGTGGTGAATGGTATAGTATTTCGAAAACGTTTCAATTATGATGATTATATCCTCTTTCTTTAATTAAAAGGAACAATAATTTATGCATGGGATGTGCGTAACACACTTGTTTTTTTTATGACTTTTTGGTTTTTAATACCTATTGCGCGTTGCAATTGATATTTCTATATGGGCAATTTCGTTGCAAGCACGCGAGTTAAAAATACTTTTGTTACCGCAATTGTTATAGACTTGTATTCATTATACATGAGCTTTACAGCAATGCAATACAATATTCTCGTACCACAATTTGCGGTCGTTCTATCAATAGGGGGAGAGACATGCTGCTGTATCGTGAACTTTTATTTTATCTGAATATTCAATGAATTTACATGTGTTTGAAAGAAAATTGGGTAAAAAGTCAAGTAAAAATCATGTAAATACTTTTAATTTCATTCATTACATAATAGCGGTTCATGATTAGAACTTGATAAAAAAATGTTCATTTCTTATATCTGTACATATACTCCAAACATCTTTTGAGAAATTTCTTGAAAAAGAGCAGAAATAAAGTAGAAAAAATTAATCGATATTCCAATTTACCCTGAATATACATCTATTCAACAAAAGAAAAGAAAAAAAAAAATCGAGCAAAAAAGAAAAATGACATGACCATTGTCGTCTTCCAGCATTATCTGACGATGATCGGCGCCATCGTCTCGATACCCTTTATCCTCACACCAGCTCTCTGCATGGCCGAAGACGATCCGGCCCGAAGCCACATAATCTCCACCATGATCCTCGTCACGGGCATCGTCACCTTTCTACAGACGACAATAGGCTGCAGGTAGAGCAAAAGAAAAGAAAAGAAAGAAAAAAAAAATTGTCCTCCCTCCTTTCCTCTCTTTTCGCACATTCATGCCTTTATCTGTCCTGCTCGTGACGTATTAACGCGGGCTGTGTATTCTTATCGAGGTAAGCGCATGCACGTCGATTCCGGCGAATAACAAGGGAATTTTTTCTTACATGTCCCGGGGCTGATTATGGACTGAACGCGTGTAAGCTTTGGAGCGCGTTTCGTTGGAAGATTTTCGTTAATGTTTAACGATTATCACCAGGTAATATCAGCAAATGACGTAGCGTTTTATATAGCAATAGAATGTAATGGGTGAAAACGCGGAGGCGATAAACGCCAAGTTTATCGCATAATTAGGTGAAATTAGAAGGCGATAATAGGGGGATTTCGGTATGGTGACGTTTTAACGAGCTATTTCTTGGGCGGGTGATAACGTCTAAAATTATACATTGAGTGTGACAGGATCGTTTCGAGTAAGTGATCTCTTTGTAATCAGATAATGAAAGCATTTGCATTGATCGCTATCCCATTGATATGAAAATTGCATAAACATACTATTGCATTTGTAAGAGTCATTCAGAAGTTACTGGAAAATTAATTGGAAGTCATCAAAACTCTGGGTTTATGAGAGAAGGTTGTTTCTATATAAAAAGGTGTAAAGAAGCTTCTGAATATTAACCTTTTTATTGGATAATAAATACCTGTTGATATCGGGATGATCGAATTCGATTTATAATAAAATTAATTTTTAAACAAAAAGATTACATTTTAAAGTTTAAAATTTAAAGGGATCTATGTTAATCATCAAGAAATAACATTAACTTTATGTTATAAATCTCGAATTACAATTTTCGTACGACGAAAAACATGAACACAAATTACATATTGACGTATGTTAACGACACATAAGTCTCAGCAAGTTTCGACACGTCAAGTGAATTATATTTTAAAATCTCTTGCGATAAGATTATCTTTGCCATGAAGATTTTTGGTCGTCTTATAAAATTAAGCATAACGAGCGTTAAGCTCATTGTAAAATACTTCCAAGAATATCGTTCTGTTCTTAAATTAACATGCAGTAACTGAACGATAATCATCATTTGCTATGTTGGGAAATATAGTTAACATTGTCGAAATTAAGACCAAAAATTATGTCATTTATGATAGTACTTATAACTATATAATATGTATTTTTGAGAATTTTTGAATTCAAAATATCAACTAAAGAAAAATATCACAACTTTAATACGTATTCCATTTGCAATTGACCAGATCAAATCATTTGAATAAGTACTGATTCATTCAATGGAATTTTTTCATGAATACTCATTATAATCGATTATATTTGAAACGTATATAGCTTGAATTTATTTGAATTAACTTTCAGTTTAATCAGCTGTTAACACCTTTGATTAAGATAAGCATCATTTATTCTAATGCTTACCATACTATTACTTATAAATATAAAAGATTTTATCATCGATATCACGCATAGAATGCCATTAGATTGTTAATTCAAATGCCCATTATTTACCACTATTACCTAACAATCAAAGACTATATCTATCAATTTGCTACTTCATTCAAAAGCAATTGCTCTTCGAAATTACGAATCGCATTCCCTAGAACTCTATATACCAATTCTCACATTTATAATTTCCAAAAGAATGTCTCGCAAGAGTTCTCTCATCAATTAGCCACTCAAGCCGAATTTAAAAATAAACCGCCAAGTAATGCCGTCGCTCTAAGAAGTTAACACATTCGCGTCATACGGAATAGAGAGCGCGCGCGAGAAAGAGGGAGTTGATAATGGTATAGATGTACTCTCGTAGGCAAGGAATGAGCATAGTGACATTTGTCTGAAAACGAGGAGAGTCGCGCGCGTTCGCGGCCTCCGACGCGGCCACATAAATTCCAAGCTGTTTAATCTGTCGATTAGAAGCAATTGCCTTGGAGAGGCGAACCTTGCACTTGCAGTACACGTGGCGAGGTTCATGGGAAACTTTCCATTAGCGGCGCGTATAATAGTTTACTGAACGATTAAGCGAGACCGTGCGGTAAATAGTCTTGTGTATGTGTGTGTATATATATATATATATATATATACACACACACACACACACACACACACACAAAGCTGCGGGTGTGTTACACTTAAGATGATTAAAAGTGAAATGAAATATGTAATGTGT
>JAYJLV010086813.1:0-13580 GCA_036873485.1 Torymus texanus | reverse complement strand
CACACACACACACACACACACACACACACACACACACACACACACACACACACACACACACACACACACACAAATCTCTACGTGATTTTCTCAAAAGAGAAGCACATTTTTTCGCGTACCACGTGATTCCTGCGTATCGAGTTCTCGTGGACACTTCGTCATGAGCCGCAATCTCATCGGAGGAAAATATTTGTATTTTCTCGTATAATATAGTTGCACTTATATTCGTCATTCTATGCAGCAAGAACGCAAAGGAGTGAAATAAACCGGATCGGTTTATATAGTCGCGACTCTCGTGGTATTATATACAACAACGTTATTAAATGTAATAAATGCAACACCCGAGCTAACGAACGAAAAAAAACTTCTGCGTTAATGCATAAAGACAATAACAGAGATGATGGCAATTACCAGTTCTAACAAGAAGCGCCAGCAGTCGGACGATTTGACGTACGACCCTGCGCGTCGAACGTAAGGAAAATACGTGAAACGCGAAAAAAGCGGTCGTTTAGTCGCATCTTTCCAATTGAATATATTAAAGAATTTCGAAATAAAAAAAAATAAGCGTTTCGCAACGTGACATTCGAATAGTTGTCCGCTAGACACTCGCGTGATTTTAACTACCGCGTGCGCGTTGACAAACGTGTAACTATACTATAATCTTGTGTGCGCGCGCGTATGCATAGTCATTATTAACAGTGCGTACAATACGAAATATATATATATATATCTTATATATACATTCCAGATTTTGATATCAGCAAATAAAGCGGAGATAAAAAGCCGAGGTGTGTAACATGACGCAATGAAATCATTGTATAAGACAAGTATGACGCCGGAGAGATGCATTATACACACGCGCATCACGCGCGATTTGAAAAAAAAACAGTGTGTCCGAGATTTCTTCTTCATTTTAATCTTAAACATTTATTTTATTTCAGAGCCGAAATACAAAGATAACCCATAATTCGTTGCTAGACGGTACGAGATACGAAGGAAATAATTGAAATGTAAACACTTAGGTATTCGTGTTAGCTATAGATATACACGAAGTAGATCATTGAAGCGTGTTACTGCTGCAGGCAAACCAGGTAACAACTTATAATTAATTCTGAATTACATAAGCAAATCTCCGTGATGCATATCATTATTATTATTAATGCTACTCCGCCGTTCTTCTCGCGCTTTTATATATATATATATATATACACACACACACACACTCTGCCTTCTTATACCGCACGCGTTCTTGAATGAACTGTATTGTAGTAAAATGTACTAGGGTATATATACATACAACGACAACAACGATCGGGCCAAGGTAGGAGGGCACAAGGGCCAACAACATCCCGCGGTGTCGCGTGAACGCAAACCTATACACGTATATATATATGTATACATATATACTGCACACGTATATACACACAGTTGCGTACTGTCACATGGCTGCGCGCAAATCTTATTACAGCGAAGACGGGTGGCAGTGATAAATTGAATTTCGCTTTATTGACGCCGACTCGGTATAACGTTCACACGTGTGCAGTGCACGTAAGGAAAGAATATCGTCATGTAGCTCATTCGTTTCAGTCATCCTCGTATATAATAAAATGACGAATATATAATATATATTCTGTGAGAGGAATAATTCCGTAAATACCGTAATGGCTGCAAAAGCTCGTCGCGCGCGTGGTAATCTCGAACATGCTGTAATACGCGCGGAATAAGATCAGTCGTTCGACGAAGTAAGATCAAGGGAGCCGGAGAATAACAAAACGACGAAAGGAATTAGTGCCTCAATGTTAATTGCTCACTTTTTCGTGATAACGTAAGGGTATATTATATATACACCCACATACGCATATAAGTGGTATATATATTTTTTATATATAAAAGATAATGGGCCGATAACAGCGATCCGATATGCCCGTGGCAGCAGCAGCAGCGGCGGCAGCGACGATGGCTGATGAGCTCTTTTCTTATCTGTTTTTCAGGAGCGAGCACCGATAGAACTGATATAGATACACATACGCGCGTACGGGTCTGCGCGAATTCAGTTACTCGTCAAGTGCGGAGGGAACGAAGAGTGAGAGATAGTAAGGCTGTGCTAAGTTTAACTCGACGACGACGTGTAAATCTTGCCCATTATGTTTCGAACGGTGGTGCGAGGCTCGGTGATCCTGTTTGTCCTTGGTAAGTGTCTATTATATATATATATTCGCTCCAAAATTTATCAACTATATATGTATGCCCATTAAAGTGCATAAGTATTTTGATGATTATTAATGCGACAGCATCCACGTGATCGATATATATATAAGCTTGTGCACGATAACGAAGCTGATATATCGTGAATAATTTTCTCAGTATTATTTTCTTCTCTTGCAAGTGCTAAATTACCACAATCCATTTATCATCCTCAATCTCATATACCCGCACTGACCAATATTAGCTTTAGCCCGAAATATTTAAAACTCTATATAACGTGTGTGCATCATCTTGTAACAATATCGTCTCAACACGTCGTTTTCACAGTCTCGACTCTCGCGGCGTACGGACTGCCAGTGGAGTCAGAGGCTTCGGCGATACCTGAAAAGGAATCCGCGGGTAAAAAATCGGCGACCGCCGGCGGATCGAGTGACGCAGCGTTAACGGCGTACGAAACTGCGGAAGTGGCGAAGAAGAAAAAAAATTCGACGGAAGAGAACAACGACGATACCAGCATACCCGAAGTTGTTCC
This sequence comes from Torymus texanus, assembly GCA_036873485.1. NCBI lineage: Eukaryota > Metazoa > Arthropoda > Insecta > Hymenoptera > Torymidae > Torymus > Torymus texanus. Next base: position 10,843 of record JAYJLV010086813.1, on the reverse strand, counting down.
CCTTCAGAGCGATAATGCTGGTGCAGCAGCAGCACATACTGATAATAATGCAGGTAATACGTGATGTGCAATGTGTATTTTTTCATTGAGAGCAGGGTGATGATGTTTCTTTGGTGGAGACGACGAAGGTTTTCGTTATCTTTAATTTTTGCAATGGCGTTAGGTTGTGCAATAAAGTATTATATAGGTATACAGATCCAGAGAAAAAATTGAAGGAGTAGAAAGAATGTTTTTCTTTTTTCGTATACAATTATATGTACACTTTCTGTGGGAAAAATTATATCAAATCAAAACCACTTGCGAAAAGTAAATAATGTCCGCACCTTTTCTCTTATTTGTTTTTTCGAATCATTGTATGGGGTTTCTTTAAATCTACAAAAATTCTTTCTTCGTAATCGGTCGTAAAATACAGATAAGAGCATTTTAAATGCATCTTTGCTTCTTTTATCTTCAATTTGACTCTGTATACAGGTGATAAAAAACAAGTTGAAACCAAGCCGAAGCCAGCAGCGACAGGCCAAAGCCATCCGAGCGGATCGATGAAAAAGGATAGCAAAGAAAATCCTGAGGAGGGCAAAGAAAATCCTGAGAAGGGCGAAGAAAAACCTGAGGAGGGCGAATCAATTGTCAATACAGAAGAGCCGGAGCCTACAGAAGCTAATACGGAAAACACGACTGAAACCGAAGATAGTAAAAACTGTTATAAGGATATATTAAGAAATACTGCCACTGTTATCGATCCTATAGAAATCATTTATTGCTATTTTATGATTTGAACGGGTGATACAATTGCAATGTTTTGACAGTTCGATTAAAAGTTTTGTCTGATTTTATTAAAAACTATATTGTAATTGAAAAAATAGAAATACTTTCATAACGATTAATAAATTATTGAGATCATGTTAACTACATGAATCGTGCTTATTAAAAATGTAACGAATTTTCAACTTTTCAGAAACTGATCCTGTATTAACAACACTATCATCATCATCATCAACAACAATAACAACAACAACAAAAACGACAACTGTTACGCCGTCGACCACGGAACCCTCAACGAACTCCACAACCGCAGGTACTACACTCATTTCATCGTCGTCGACCACCACGACGGTGACAACTGAATCCACTACCGCGACCGCTTCGGAATCGACGGAGGAATCGGTGACGCCGTCAACGGCAGAGCCGATCGTCAATAAACTTGTGGACGAAGGCATGCCAGCGGGCATCGTTGCCTTGATTATGGCCATTGTCTTCGTCGTTGTCGTCATCTGCGTCTACGTCGGCCTAATCGTCTGGAGGCGCTATCTTGAGTAAGATTTTTTAATGCGGAAATCATGTGTGTGTGTGTGTGTGTGTGTGTATATATATATATAATTTACGTATAGCGATAACGCGCTGTCGGTGATATTCGAGCGCTTTCAGGAATCATCGTTCGATAGTGCGTGCACGGAACATAGAACTGTATTGAGCGGAGATTAGAGTTGATAATGCTTCGCTGAAATGTTCTTTTTGTTAAAGGCAGAGAACAATTTTGTAGAAAAGATTACTATTATCGATAGTAACCATCGTGTGGAATAATATTTTCATGAACATTACTATAATTTTAATAATAATTGCTATTATTTTGTCATTTTTACTGTAAATTGTAGTGATTTATATTAAATTCTCCGCATTTAACATAAAAAATAATAATTTTTACTGTGCTGCTATTCTTCGTGGACAATTGTATAGTTTGAACGTTTATCAAGAGTTGAATTATTTACATACATTTTTAATGAAAAAGATAAAAATTTTACTCCATTTGTTTTTACAGGCATCGTTATGGGAATCGTGAATTGTTGGTCAACGATTTGGAATTCGATACCAACGATCTGCGCCACTTCGAGGTAACATTTCTCGCTTGAACGTGTCTGTCTCAAAACAGTGTTTATAATGTTTTATGTACCTTGTCATTAATTTTCAGCTTTAATTGCAGAATAGCTATCAACGGTACTGAAGCAGAGGATATAAAGCCACTATAACAAACTGATTGTTCTGTGATATTACAAATGACTTATTTGTACACCCGCTACAATGCCCTGGCCAGGGTGTCGGCAGCCCACACCTTGATAGGTTCAATGGATCGTTTTGTCTATTACAGAGTAATGGCTACAAATTAACGAATCCAAGTTTTTTCTAACCATCATGTCGTAAAATATTTTTACGATCAAACAAGCAAAATACTACTTATATGGGAAGACTTTTCTGATAGAAATAGCCGTAGAAATGTGCTAATGTACAAGATTATTTATAGTTAAAGTTTGGTGAATTATCTTCTTTTGATAATTGCATATTATCGTTATCATTTTTATCGATCCTTGTGTATATATACATACACACACACGCGCGGATCCATAAAAATGATAACGGTAATATGCAATTATCAAAACAAGGTAATTCGCCAAACTTTAACTATAAATAATCTTATACATTAGCACATTTGTACATATATATATATATATATATATATATATATATATATTCTCCTGATAACAGTCAACTGAACGGTTATTTTTATGAAAAGTTCTCTACATGCTAATAGATAATAATTTTCAATGTACAGATTAATAACTTTTGAACAATAATAGAAGTATTATTATTACAGGGACGTAAAATTAACTCTATAAGCTTAATTCTAAGTATTAATGTTAAACGTTGTAATTAGATTATTATATACATATAAGTACTTTTATGTAAACAAACATGTAAGGTTTTTACAAGAAATATAAATTAGTAAAAATTATTTTTAATAGTCTTATGAAATAAAGTTGTAAGAAATGATTATTACACATTATTGAATTGTATACTTTATTCTACATTTGACACCATGTGTTAACAGGAGCTAAAAATTAAAAGTTTAACAAGAAATATTCATAAACAAAAACGTTTATTCATGATTCAGCAAGTTTTACTTCAATACTGCATAAAATGTAAAATTAAAATGAAAAGGGTAACTTAACAAAAATTACATTTCTTTACAATTCATTGTTTTTTTTTTTTCTTTTCGTAATAAAAGCACATTCCAATAGACTATAAAAGATAGGTAACATGCTGATGAATTCACTTATAACAAGTATTATTATCATACATTAGTTTACATTTATTTTTTCTTGCTAATAACAAGAGGACCTAGGTTGTCACCACATTCAGTGTTGTGACGTCCATGAGCACCATCGCAGTAAGGCCACTGAAAATGAATAAATTTTATTTAGGTATTTGTATGGAAGGTTAATATATTTTTCAATTCAACTTGTACAAAATTTTTTCTTTCAAATTCATCAATGTTTTATGAGAAAATATATTATGTAATCTTTACTAGTATCATAAAAGTAAAAATTAGAATGTAAAATTGAAATGAAAATGAATATTTATAAAATTAATTATGTTAAAAATAATTTTAATTGATCTTAGCTTTAATAATATCATACCTTATTTACAAGCATAAATTGTTTTTCCTAAATTTGACTTTTTTCTATTTTTAATATATATTCAGAATTCTCAAAATTGTCTCTTATATAGTCATATTACTATGAAATTCAAAATAGTTTTAAATTAGGTACTATATATTTTTAAAATGAAACAATTTTAAGTTTATATAAACAAGTTTACCATATTTTCCCTGTCTTATTTTCACATTTGCTGTGCTGAGAAATATAATAAAACCTACACTATATCTGAGCTGTTCTAAATACACATATAATAGAACTATAGAACACAGCAGAAGACAGAAACTCAAGAATAGCCATATTGTAGTTTCTGTAGTTTAAGTACCTCCAGTTTATGAGCTCTAAACAACTAATCAATTTCAACTTACATTTTCACTCCTCCAGCAGCGACAGAAGGCTACTTTTTCAGTAATATCTTCAACATCTACAGAGTCCACCACTTTATTACAATCCTGCTTCACTCTGAGATTCACCCGCCGAGGCTGCAAATAATTATTTAATTGTGATAAAAGTCGTTTGCTTTAAAGACCCCCGTGTCTCGTGTTTTTTAAATGTCATCTTTATATCTCCACGTCGTGACGCTGCGAAATCTGATTCGCCTACAGATATCGCTTATGCACACACAGTTATGAAAATGCGAAATTCTTTTTCTCCAAAGCAGGTGGCCGCTAAGTATTACAACTACTACTCACCGGAGCTCTGGCTTTCGGGCAAAAGGCTCTGTAGGACATGTAACCGAGCCCGACAAGCGCGGCCGTAGGCGGCAACAGGGCGAACCAGTCTCGCACTGCAAGCAAAAAGCATAAGTGACATTGAACGACGACGTTACACTTTTACCAGACGTCATCGTCTAGTCATTTTTTATGTATGCATTTTTTGCAGAAGAGGAATGGTAATGAGAGACCTGACCTAGTAGAATCGAACGATTCTGCGCGCGAGTGCTTTATCGATTGACAAGTGGATTATTGGACGGGAATTGGACGATAATGAATCAAGGTGTGGAAAACCATTACCTCCGAGAGAGAACCATCCTCCGATTGAGTCGGGAATCGGCAAACCAGATAAATAATTCGGGACAGACACTTTCACGAGGTGTGCGATGGGCTCCATATTTACTGGTGACTGACGAGTCAAGCGAGTATCTGAAATCAAACGGTACAACTTTTAATCTTTTGAAATCTCGCTATAAGCTTATATCTCGAGTGTTGAAATCAATATACCTAATCGATCACATTAATTCAGCATATGCTTGATGTTGTTTTATATCCTTTAGTAATTTGACATATTCACATATTTTATATTTACATAAAATGCAAAAATAATATCACTTAAAAAATTGTAATCTTTATAGGTTTGTAAATACAACAGAAATAATTGCTTATGCGAATGAATCGATAATTAACTAACGATAAAGTTTTAATTTTAAAACATTCTCAGAACGCATTAACATAGTTTCGCAATGTTATTCAATTTACAAATTCATAATCATCACCGCGGCGCCGTAACAGCGTATAAAATCATAAAATCTACATCTTCGTCAAACTGAAACAGGTTAATAACATCTTTTAAGAATAACAACGATAACGCGGGGACTCTTGCTGCGAAAAATACGTTTTATGCATATTGTACTTCGAGCCATTACTGCACCATCACCATATAACAATAACGAATTTATTCAGGAAAAACACATGCGCTCCATCTCAAGTAACACAAAGCATTCATTATTCACCAGTTTGTACAGTCTTGCGGAGATAAAAGAGCACCGTAGATTCCCTGATACACGTACCTATCTATCTCTCCCGAATCCCAGAGCGAATACCACGAGCAATCTCTGCACTGTACTTATACGCGCAACAGTGGTCTCTCAACGACTAGTGTAGTACGCACAGTGTCGAACACACTACTACACCCGTGCATAGACCGTGCGCGAACCGACGACAGTGCTGCAGCAGCGCAGCGCAGCACAGCATGCATATACACAAGCCGGGTGAAGGACCGTTTTTCCCTCTCTCCTCCAACAGCAATATTACCACTGATACTGACTCTATCCTCTCTAGACGACTCTCCTTGCAGGTGGCGCCATCGTTGCTCGGCAACATGACTGTGAGCGAGAGGGACACTATATCAGCGCACACAGTGCAATAGTCGAGTCGAGTGTGTAGGCCTCGCGGGGTTATGACGAGAGAGACAGTCGTCGAGCGATCGCCGCAGCAACAACAACTTGTGTGCGCGCCCCGTCGTCGCAGCACCACCTCGAACAACACAAAATCTTCGTTGTTGCTGTTCATCTCACCGCGCGAGTGTGCTGCGTGTGTGTTATATACATTAACCCTTATATACCTCGTATAGCCTGCGGCTGATAGAACGACAATTCGATTTTAATACATGCTGCCTCTTCGTATTACGTGTATACGTAAACAGGGGCGCCCTTTTACCCTGCAGCACAGCTAAGGCCTGGTATATATATATATATATATACACACACACACACACACACAACACGAACGAGGAGGGCAGAAAAGAGCAGTGCGTGTGTATGTGCGTGCGCGCGTGTCACTATGTGCAATATGCGAAAAATCAAGGATCATGCCAGTGGCAGCGATAGTAATTAGAGGCGTCGCGGGAACCGGCTTTTCTTCCAGGAAGCGACACAGCGCCTCGGCAGCATTCCTCGCTGAAAGGGAGAGCGCGCTATAGCTCTCTCTCTCACTCTCGCGTGTGTGCGCTACATCGCTACAAGCAAACTTTTATATACCAACACGTATACATATACTTAGAACGCAGAGTGAAAGAAGAGGAAAGGTGCGCTGTATTCGCCCTCTTGCTCCTTCTCCACCGTCGTCGTCCTTGCACGCGCTTGCGCCGGCAGAGCAGCATCTCACACATAAACAGACGACGACGACGGCGACGACTATACGACCAAAGGCCATGGCAGTAGGAGCCGCCGCCACCGCCGCTAGTAGTTGCGCCTGCGTCGCTCGCTGCTCGTCGCGGCGTGTATAAGTGTGTCTGTATATGTGTGTGTGCATATGTGTATGTGTACGCGCGCGAACGTCGAGGAGCGAGCTGCGAGACGGCAGCAGAGCGCGATCTCTCTGCGTGCTGTGTAATGGGCAGCAGCTCGCCGCCGTCGAGGCAGCAGCAGCAGCAGCAGCAGGCGTCTCCAGTATTACAGTGTTCCAAAATCTCAGCTACTAGCTAAATATTGTCTTCGTGTCATCATTATATCAATATACACACACTGCCCACAACCGCGTGTAGTGTGTCTGTGTGTGTGCGTATGTGTGCATGTTGACTGTTGTTCCCGACGACGAGTCCGGGTGTGCGTGTCTGCGTGCGCGCCGCGGAGCAATATACGCTGTTTCGCTCGCGCGCGCGCGCGTCCCATCCGCGCGCCGGCCCCTCAAGTTCAAATGACAGTGGTGCGACGACGGCGACGACGCCGCTGCCACCGCTGCTGCGAGGGATCAATGTGCGCGCAGCCGTGAGAGATCAGCAAAGGGAGGAGAGAGTGCGTGCGCGCGGCTCCGAGATAACCGCCACCGCCACTCGGAAGGAGGAGAGGAGAAGAATCCACGACGCGAGTGAGGAGAGTCAGAGTGTGCGAGTGAGAGGGAGAGAGAGAGAGAGGGAACATGGCCGAGGAGCTGCTGGTCACCCTGAACCGCAGCGACTCCACGGGCTTCGGCTTCTCGCTGCTCGGCACAGCCGGATTGCCGCACGTCATCTACGACATCGTCGAGAACTCGCCCGCTGCCGATAGTGGCAAGGTAAGGATCTCTTTCATATATATATACGTTTCAAGAAGCGAGATATTTTATATATATATATATATATACATATTCTGCTGTGCTCTCACACCCGCAACTGCTGCTCTATACTCCCCCCTGCGCGAGCATTCGTACTATACGTGTACACTTGTGCACCTCGCAACCTTCCCTCCCCGCCGTATATAACCTTCCTACGCCTGCCTGTCCGCTTGCCTGCCGCAACTCGCGCGAGCGCGCCTCTGCTAACCCCGCGCGCGCACAAGCAAAGGTGGGAAACGGATAGGTAAGTGTGTGTGTGTGTCTGTATATGTATATAGAGGCGGCGGCGGCACGGGCGGACAGCTATTGGGATATTTACGCCCGCGAATATATACAGGGAGTGAGAGAGAGAGAGAGAGAGAGAGAGAGAGAGAGGAAATAGCCGATATCGACCCGCCCCCGTTTATATCGCGCCTAATACGTGGAAACTGCCGGACAAGATCGTCGAGAGAGAGAGAGAAAGAAAGGTGAACCGTGTGTGTGTGTGAGAGAGAGAGAGAGACCTTTTCGCGCGGGTGTAGGTTCGTTCCAACGGATATATCAATGGGATGGAGTGTGGTGTATGTGTGGGTGTATTCGTGGCCGGATTCATGAGCGCGATGTTTTTTTTTAGCCGATGTAACTGTGATAGAGAAGAGAGAGAGAGAGAGAGAGCATGAGTGTTCTTCTGAGGAGACCCTTTTTCTTAATTAGATGTTTAGTCGCGCGGATGCTGCGCGGAGGGTGTCGGCGTACATTTCGCGGGTATATAGGAGAGTCGCTGTGCACATTGATCCGATAAGTGTCGTTGCCACCCGATATCTCGTTATAATGTTTGCTCGAACGCACTCAGGTATCCGATGAATTCATGGAAATTTAACGTAATCATTCGTAAACTGTAACCGTCAAGTAAACTTTTTCCTTTTTCAATTGTATGTATATTAAAATGACGGATATGTAAAATGTCGAACGTTAAAACATTGTTTTTTTAAATAAATATTACTATAATATGTTTGATAAAGCCTTTGCTTTTAAATATGAAGAATTCAATCGGGGAAACAACTCCATGGGCTTTAATTAAAACAATGAAATATATATATCAAAATGAAACAAGGTTTAACTATCGTTTTTCCGAATTGAAAACAAAATAATGTGTTTTAAAGTTAATTAATTCGTTTGAAAATCAAACAAAAGAAAATTTAATACAAAATATCATACCAATTCGGACGTGTGCGCAGTTTCATTTCTTTTGACATTTTTTTAATATTTATATTTTTTTCTCTTATATTGTAAAATACAGATATATATAGTTTGATAAATCCAATCCTGACCTTACGCCTGAATACAGGCGCTTAATACGCTTTTCATCAACTCCAGAGACTATAGAAATTTTTGAAACTTTCGTAAATTTGCTCACACGTGGAACCCTATTCGGATTTATAGATAGACAGAGAAAGAGATCTGATGGTGAAAATTTACGAGCCAAGTTGACTTAACGCTATAGTCGACACTTTTATCTGCACGCACGCGAGTGTGTGCACCTTCGACACCCACGCGCGTGAGCGCGTCGAATTTCCTTTCAATTTTCCCTCGTCGGGACACTCGACAAACAGGTTATGTATGCGTGCGTTTATATGTGTGTGTGGTTTTCTCTCTTTCTCTCGCCATCCACTCCCGGAGACACATTTTTCGCCGACAAGCCAACCTCTCGTTTTCTCCTCTCTCTTCGTCGACATTTACACTTAGACACCGCATGAAAGTTTCGTCTTTTGTATGTGTTCGCATACACACACACACACACACACACACACATACACACACACACACTTAGAAACTATCCTCTTCGTAGCATTTTTTGTTTCCCCGAGACGACTGCTTCTTCGCCCTCTCCATCTCATTCTTCGTTTAACTCTCGCGACTCACTTCGTTTCTTTTTTAAATTTCTCCGCACCGAGAACCGCATCGTTTTCTTTCTTTCACTCCCTCTTTCTCTCTTATTCCTTTCGACGTCTTTCTCCCCTTACGAGCATGTGAACAGACCGCCTTTTTTCAACACCGTGCGGACTCTCATGCTCAATCTTTCGCTCTCGTGTCGAAACGAATAATCTTCTCCTACAGCACAGCCATAAACTTCGACGCGCGCTTATTCATATATGCATGCGGACGACAGTTCGGCTGTGGCGTCCGCCGTGTGGTAACGAATCCTTATCGGCTCTCTCGCTTTTTCGCGAGGAGGAGATTTACCATGCCTTTAATCAGCAGCAGTTCTTCATCGAAAATTGCCTCCCACGTCTGAATTATTCAACGGATAGTTCCGATCACGATCTTTCTCTTCCTTGCTCGGTCAAATTGGGGAATAATACTAATTGTTCCGAAATTACGGGTGAGTATTTTCTATATATACAACGTCGTTATCGTAAAAATTTACTCAGGTCGTACCGATGATGATTATTCATCCAAGTGAGGCTGAGGTATGTATACATATACACACACAAGTGACTTTATTTTTTCACGGTGATTTCGGATATTTAACAAATTCCCCGCATATATAAATATTGATACCAATACGCCAAGTCGCGAGGTATCGATACAATAAGCGCGAATCGACATTGGCAATAAATTCGTATTGGAACGCGCAATATATTTGTTATCATCGGCGCGGCATACCAATTTCTTCTATTTTTAGCCCGTCAACTCTGTAATATCGATTCGCAGCAGCCGGGATATTCTATCGAACTTTTATTTAAGAAAAAGACACCCGTATATTTTTTTTTAATTTTTTTTTTTTTTTTTTTTTTCTGGAAGCGAGCAAACAAAATCTATTTGCACGATTCCTTATCGCCCACCTCGTCGTCGTTCTTTATAATCTTAGCTTGAGTATATACACATAACTCCCGAGGATTCCCGCACCCTTTTCCGGTTCTGGTACCACAACTCACATGTCTCTCATACAAACCGACTACTATAAGTACTATACGGACACGTTTTATTAGCGATCTCTCACTGATTGGCTATACCATTTTTTTTTCACCTACTCCGTCTACGGCCTCACACAACCTACGCTTCTCGCGTCTACTATATTTCATGCGTAAATACACTCCTGCTAGCGTGCGCGCGAGACGGGATTCCTGCGCCACCTCAGTGCTGTTTATCTATTGAGCAGCCGAGACTCGTTATCGTCGTTCATTCAGTCTGTCTCTCTCTCTCTCGCTCTCTCTCTCTCTCTCTCCCGTAGGCGACACCATCAGGGCTATTTCAAAACCGAAAGCTAAATCGAATTAACGTTAGTCACATACATACACACGCGCGTAGTCGTCACTTATCTATCACCATGCGCTAGTATAGAGCTTTTCTCTTCGATGTGTATCGCTTTTCTCTCTCCGATTTCTCGCTTGGTATGTTTTTTTTCCCCTGAACGCTCGGAAAGTTTATCGCTTCGGCGCGCGCTTTATCGCTGTGACTATAAATTTCGAGATTTCCCCGCGCGTACAATTGATGGGATGGGCCGAATAACGGTATAACTCGATTTATTTCACTTTTGATTTAATATTGGAATACGAATGAGCA